>JAHWFP010096535.1:88037-150332 GCA_023313725.1 Lithobius niger
GTTCAAAAAAATGTCCTTTAAATACATTTTTTTGAACTCAAAGGGCACGCAGTATAAATCTGCGTGCTTTACTTGTGTAGTGATGTATTACCTGATGTAGGACCTGATCTTGTAGCACTGAATGTTAATGTGTGCAAAACTCGAAATGGCCTTCATTACCGGAATTACAACTGTGAAACTGATATCGAGCCATTCTTTCGATTTCAAATTACTGACTATGTAGGCAAGTATAAGTACACAGAAATTAATTTGATCAAAATTTCACGAGACTATTTCAGACACAGTACTTGTTGGATAGACAAGAGCACTTAAGAATGGAAGGCATCAAATATTACTGGATTCCTCAGCTGTGATGAATCATTTCATGTTGCATGTAAAGTACTGCTCACGCCAAGTTCATATGTCAGTCACTTTAAGTGTTTTTGATGCCGTGAATGTTTGCAGTGACTTGGCAGCTAATTTACATACATGAACAATAGTTTAACTAAACTTCTTATAAGAAAGAGTGCACTGAAAACTCATTTAAATAAGTAAAATTTTTTAAGAAAAAGAAGTTTTGTTAACTTTATTTTAGATTTTTGCACTGACTAACGCTCCAATCGTTTACTGGCAATTTGTAAGAAATATCTGTCACCTAATTTACTTTTGTTTGTTTGAGAGGACTGTAAAGTATTTTATTGGTTATTTATTTTAATAATGTTATGCTTACAAAACTCATCTTTTTATAGTGGATATTTCTTAAAGAAATGGTGTGTTTGTACTATTTTTAAACAAACTGAAAATGTTGGCTTTTTAGGATTTCAGGGTGTTAAAACAGGTTTTTTTTTCCCATTAAATGGTTAAAATTCCATGTTCAACTCTCATTTCCAGTTTATCACCTAATTCCAGAATCTTTTAATTCCTGATTACAGTATTAAATGCGTACAATTGCTTTCCTGCTCACTGGTGGTAGCCAGGAGATAAATTATTTAATTAACTTCTGTTGTTATTTTTTAGTCAATCCTGAATGCAACCTTATCAAGCACAAAGCCCCTTCATGTGAGACCTGTGCCAATGATGATGGATGTACTGAACCTGGCACTGTGTGCTGCAACAGTCTATCTTTACTTGACACTACGTGCTGTCACGAAATGAGTAAGTACACTGATGATGAATAATGATTAGAACAGGGAATGTCTAACTAGATAGGCTATTATCAAAGAAATACTTATTCAAACCTGTTTTTTTTTTCAACTTTGGTAAAAAAAAAGGAAATAGTCAAAATAAGAACCTTTTAAACTTATAAGGTTGTCTTTGAATAGAAAGGGACAATTTTGCTAGGAATTATGTAGGATCTTGTACATGCCACAATCGACATACGGACGAGCGTATGTCTTGGGTCTTTCTCTTCCTGAATTGAGAGGTGTAGGCCTAATTCAAAGGGGCAGACTTGAACCTGAGACTGCCGGCTTATTAGAAATTGAACTTAACGGTCGGGTGTAACACCAGTAACTAAGTGCTTTTGAAATGCTAATGTAAATTGTATGGTAACGGTTCTGATCAACTGAATGACGCATTAGATTTTTTTGTATGGATCTACCCTAAATGGCTAATCTATATGCTTTTTTTGTGTTGTACTGTTGGCAATGTTTAGCAGACAGGAAAGACCCAAGCGCAGCATATAAATGCGATAGAGCTCGCACGTTCATTCTTTTCATGACATCAGTAAAAAAGTGGGAGAGTGTTCATTTTAGACGTGGTAGGAATGAAAGAGGGCGAGCTTGTTCATTCTTTGCACAGTAGCTATGAATACGGGCAAGGGGTATCAGGCGCAGCATATTAATGTGGTAGTATGAGCATATTTATTCTTTTCACAGCATCAGTAAAACGGGGAAGAATGTTTAATTTTGGCACAGGTAACAATGCATAAAGCAAGCGTGTTCAATCTTTGCACGGTAATAATGGTAAAGGGTGAGTGACCTGCAATGTGAAAGGTAATATTTGATCAGTTACAAAGAAATATTACAACATGTATTGTTGACGGAAAACTCGTGGCAAAGAAACACAAGTGCGACAACTAATGGGACAGTGTGACAGACCACGTGGCGTCTTGCTATACTGCTATAGGTTTTCCAAGGACCAGCTAGCGTATGATATTCTTCAAACTTTTTATAAATTATATCCAGACTGTCTAAGCATTAAATTGAACCTACGACCCTTAAGTAAAAGGCTGAAATTGAGAATTAAATACATATGTACCGAAATTCATACCATAAATAAATGGTTGTAAAAGAAATTCCAATAAGCAGCAGGAACTAGATTAGAATATTGAACCGGTGACCCACAAGTTTTCAGAGCAGGTGACCCATTTGAGTTAGTAATTCGATTTGACCTGATTTCTTGAAGTGATCCAGTTATTGAGGTAACTTAACTTTACAAAAAAATACAGTGGTGTTTTCAGGCAATTCTTTGTTAAAGAGACTTGGTTGAGGTAAGCAGTTTTTTTGGTAGGTGCAATGAAATGTGCAACACAGAGAATAACATTTCAGCGTGCAAGGCAAAAATATTTGCTGTAAAACTTGTAGTTGCATAGAACAGGTCGCTGGCTGTTCATAAATTACCTCACGCTAAAATAGATACACTGATGTGATTTTCATAGAATTGAAAGCACAAGTCATACAAGTTTATGACTTGGTCACTAATAACAACTTGGTTATGGTCACATTGGTCAATGGATCAGCAAGGCATTTAGTGTCACTGGGTTAGTCCAGGTCAACGCCTCATGGCCGGATCCAGGTGGATCACTGGTGATGTTTTTACCCACCCAAAATGGTGACATAAGTGACTTGGTGACCCACCCCAATTTCTGCTTGTTAAGTGATATGCGCGGTAGAATACAAAAAAAACCTGAATGTTACTACTGGCCAGGAAAACAACCAATATGATCAAAATTTGAAGTAAAACTAAATAAAAATCATCAAAATATGAATTTCTCAACTACATAAATGCCTGTTGCTTAGTGTCACCTTTTAATTTGTGAGATCATCTGTTTTGGAGTCATCAAGCTAGCTAGTCTAAAGCAAGTCGAATTGCAGCTGACATTTAAAATGCTGTTAGGTTGTGTATTATAAGGGTATAGGGTTTACTTTCCGATCTGTTAAGGAATGAATATATGATTTTTGTCATCACTGGCTAAGGACAGCAAATGATAAGCATAACCACCTCATGTGCCTGAAGCCACACATTCAATCCTGGCCTCACATCACACTCTTTCACATTAAATTGGGATAAAGCATTTAAGGGATCATGTTCTCATGTCAGTTGTACGACATGTGAACGACTTTCCTACTACAACTGTCCTGATATAATATGTAACAGTTTAAGAGTGTGTTTCCTTGCTGGTTGCCACTCATTACAAGTATTACATTGCACGAGTAAGGCTAGTAGATTTACAGGTACCTTCCCATGGACTTGAGTGTTACATTGTGCGATATAGCCTAACGTTGTTTAAATAATGTTTTTTATATAGTTGTAGATGACAGCTGCGACTATGAGGATGAGCCACCTCCGAACCCATGCTACTCATGTGAAAATGATGAAGTCCAGTGTCCAAATGGCACGCGCTGTTGTAAATCGGGAGACAGGCGCTGCTGTCGTCCATTAGATAAACTACCAATTGGTACAGCATATTCATAACTTTACTTTCTTACCATCCTCTGTTATTTTATTTCATACCAAATTTCAGCAACACGAAAATTTCTTTTTAGTGAATCCATTGTGCCTTACGACTGCCTTTTTTAACCTTAACGACCAAAGCAAAGATTGCACAGATGACGCAGAATGCGCCGATGGTGAAATGTGTTGCAACAATAAAGAACAAACTAAGTGTCACAAAATAAATGGTAAGTGTGTAAAACAGACGTTCATCTAGTAATTCTTTAGCAATACCTGTAAAAATGGATACATTTTCAAAATTGTGTATGAATTAAATAAAGGTAAAGATTCATCATGACGCAACAGGGGAACAAATTCATAATCTATACTATGGTAATACTTAGGGACTTCTGGTGACTTGAAGTTTCCTTCAAATTAACTTATTTTTTTAATTTCAATAATTTGCTATTTGTACCTGGACCACCGTTTTGAACCTATTGATGATTTTTAGTTGCCACATTAGAAAAATCTTTTTTTTTGTAACGCTTCCGGCACACGTCAGACATGTTTATAATTTGGTGCTACAAAAACATTACGTTGATGTGATGAAGCTTTTTCCATCTATATTGTCCAACATTGGTCTTAGTTGGCGACAACACCGTAAGTTGGCTGTTTCTTTTTCTGGGGAACATATAAACTTGACGAAATAGGCAGCTTAGCTGCCTTCCCATTCACGGGTTAACGGTGGGAGGTGAATTGCCCGGTAGGCAAAATGTAAAAGTAAGTGCGAAAACAGGAGCTCTTGTTTATAGCGGTATGAGTGGTTTCACACTGTGGAGACTAAGATTTAAATATACGGTCGCCAACGAGGCGTGGTTCAGCGTTGTGAAATGGGGTAAACAATGCCCACGGAAGATTAAAAATGAGTTATACGATAACTCCATGTGTATGTGAAGAGATAATGGGTACACAATACCTTTCGGGTTCGGCAGAAACTCGAGGAAAAATGTTACGGAAATACGGGTTTACGATGCCCCAGGGTTACATGATAACCTGGTGATATTGTCAGTGTTGGAATAAAAATGCTTACGATGCATTGCAAGTTATACGAAAACTCCAGGGTTACACGATAACTCGTAAAGTGTTACACGATAATGCGGGAAATCATGAGAGGTTGTGGAGTACAAAAACGTTTATTAAAATACTTTTTATTGTACAGCGTTAACGCTAATACCGTACGAACTAAGAGAACGCCATGAGTGGCAGACGATGCCATGTTTCCTGCTGCTCTGGGGAGTAGGGCAGTGATAGACAGATAGTGTTGGTGTGAAAATGCTGTGGGTTGTTCCAGTTTAGCGGCCGAGGGGAAGGGGCCTTGTGGCGGTGTTGGCCAGAACTAAAATTGTGCGCTGGAACTAAAGTTTGTACGGCTGATGCGGCCTTGGTAGTGAAAAATGAGTTTGTACGTGTGGAAATTCAAGTTCGGACATTTAATGTCTGGTGTGTCTAGAAGTGATAATGGTTCATTGTTGTGCGATACAAGACACGATGGTCGATTGGTAAACAACACCAGCTGCAGAAGTGGCCGAGATTGTTTTAGGCCTAAAAATGTGGTAATGGTTAGGCTTACGAGTCATGGATACGTGCCAGTTGGTCTCTTACTATGATAGACGTTGGATCCGTTTGCAGTCCGCCGGAGTAGGCCTTCGGCAATAGTAGGGGCAAATTTAATTTGTGCAACGTAATTTCAGAAATGGATTAGGAGTAAAAGTTATGAGCGGACGTGGTCACGATGGTGGTCAGGCATTGTTGGTCAGGTCAGGTTGCACCATTCCGCTTGCTATTTTTGCATGCACAAATGTGGTAAATAAGTGTGATATTTACTACCTGGCCGGTATAGCACTGTAATGCTTCGAAGTTGACGTTAACATGAAGTTAGGCCATTTTCCTGCCTGCAGGATGCTATGACTATGTAAATAAATAACTGCGACACGAGCCTATAGAGTGAAAAATACATGTGTTTTCTGTGGTGCGAACGGTAAAGTTGCACTGCAGGGTGTGGTAGGGTAGAGACGTGCCCCACGCATTAAGAAATATTAGGCACTTCTGTGAGCTGATTGGTTAAATTACGGTCAGCTGTGGAAGTTGCGGGGAATAGGAGTTTCCAGTCATGTCGTGTGACGTGAGACCTGTCGAGTGTCCGTGCGCTGTTTATGGGCATATTCAGATGGGCAGTGATTAAATCAAACCGATTTGCTGTGTGGCGAATAATCACCACCGCCGTACGGGTGGCAAGGTAGACCTTAGGGACGATCCTGGACAGGTTATGAGAGGGCTCAACCCTGGTTGTGGGGTTGTAGAGCTGACTGATACAGCCTGGTGAGCAGACCGGTAATTATCGGTCTGGGGCAGATATGTGTTGGCCTGTCCTTAACGTTTTAAAAAGCCAGCAAGTGCACATGTATACATTAAAATGCTTTTTAAATGGCTTTTTAAAACGTTAACTACTTTTAGTGCTTTTATTATGTCAATTGGCCTGTCCTTAACTCCCCCCCCCTACCCCCCACCTTGGAATTACGATGTAGGTTGTATTTTCCACTGCAGAGGGGTGGCGTTTGATGGCAACCCTGAAACGTTGACCTTGCAGGTACAGCGGCTAGGCGGTACTGCCTCAAGAATTGGGGCTGTTGTTGGTTCTTTTTCCAAGGTAATTTTTTTTAAAGGCATTGGGTTGTTTAGCGAATACCCGCAGCTGTTAGGCCTGCAGGTTTGCTGTGGTCACACGAGTCTGGTGTCACAAAATGTTTGGTAAATAACTGAGTCCTCATGAGTGGCCCTGCGCAGGATTTCGATTTGGTAGGCGAGGTGGTTTGACTGGTGGCTCGTCTGCTTACATTTTGTTGGATGAATGGTGACAGCTTAGCGGTTAGGCTGGTGGTTAAGATGGTACTAGGGTACCTGTACGGAGTCGTCAAGGCCATGTGGTACACGTGGCTTCTGTCACCATAGGTGTGGTGGTTGCCTTCGTGCGATGTGAGCTGTGGGGTAAGATTTGGTGTGGATCCTGCCTTGCTGCTGGGCTTGTGGTGTGGCTTGGCATCTGGCCCGGGCCGGGTACAGTTACTGGCTAAAGGACTGTGCAATGGCTTATATGTGGCAGGATTCTCAGGGTTCGGATAGTGGCCGATTACGGCTTCGTCACCGGACGTTTTCGCCGAGGTCTAGGTGCTGGTTTGGCAGTGAACGCTGTTGCAGCGTATATGTATTGGAGGTCGTCTCTCAGGTACAGGAAACTTGGCTGGCCGAAGCGCCACGGGTTAGAATTTGTCCCATTTGTAACAAAGAGGTAACACAATGAGGAGGAGTCTGCGAAGGAGAAATAGTGATTCTACCAGAGAACTTGTTCTCGCAGGAGAATCAAAGTTCTCCGAGCAGAATCAGACGAAACTGTGTTACCTTAATTTCCCGCTTGCCTTCTGGCACTTCTTTGTGGCTCAGCTGCAAAAGACAGTGGGGAGATAGGTGCAGGAGAGAAGGTGGGATGAGAGGGCGGGTGACGAAAGTTTTGCATAAATTAAGGTCAAGTTGTATGCAAATGAGTATGGATAAAAGGTGCCAAAAGAAAGGGATATCCCATTTGTAACGAAGAGCTAACACAGTGCCATCGGATTCTACTCGGAGAACTTTGATTCTCTTGCGAGAGCGAGTTCTCTGGTAAGAATCACCATATTTTTCATTTAAATTTTCGTAATTTTTAATTTTCAATTTTTTATTTAACATTTCAGTTTGTTAACTGTCAACTAGTTCATGTTCATTCAATATTTGAAACAAAGTGCAAATAAATGTCCGATTTTTTTTTTTTGGGGGGGGAAGAGTTTTAATTTTATATGAAATATGTGCCGTGGTCTCCATTACTCTGTCATTTATTGTTACCTTTATGGACATTAGAGTAATGGAGAGCATGGCACACTCTTCATTTTAATTTGTAAATTATTTCTTTTGTGTTCAAAGAAAGGGATAAATTGCGTATTTCTAACTTATTAACTAACAGTTTATCGTACTTGTGAGTGTGTTAAACGTTATCCATCTAGGAAGACTGGCCACGTATAGAATTCAAACCTCAACAGTAGATTTTTAATGGGTAGAATTTTTAATCCATAGAGTGCCAAATTTTATATGTATCAATCAGAGATGTGGGTGTAATGAACATCATTACAAAAAGAAGTGCTACAAATAAACAGTTGACTGTATGAACATCATTCATACAGTCAACTGTTTATTTGTAGCACTTCTTTTTATACTATCAACTATTGCTTTCTATTACATTATTTGGATCAGGTGAATTTGGTTCAGTTTAAAAGAGCATTTTAACTAACTAAATTAGTCAGACTCTAAAAGTTTTTAGGTAAATTTCCAGTTGACAGCTGGGTTCCCTCAAACACATTCTATTTGCAATTGTAAATTTTCGAAATATGCACTTGGTAGCATTGTCAGATTACGATAACCCTAAAACGGCACGTACAAAGCTTTGTATGAAAAAAGGTACTTCTCCAGAAATAAAAGAAATAGAACAAGAAGTTATCTATTTTTCCTATGTTAATTCAAACGTTTTGTGCTTGTAGATATTCCTTTACTAATCCTGGCTAGGTTTTAATTTCGTCAAAAAAATGTCACTTATGACATAGTTCAGAGTTGTTCTAGTTGTGATTTTAACATAAGAGACCATAGTCTGATCATGACGAAAAGTGTTAATGTTGCCTAATATTGTGTTTGGCCAAAGAAGGGGTTATGATCTTTGTAGGGGGAGGTTTATATGGTTTGTATGGAAATACACACATAAACATTCGTAAATCTGAGATTTGGCAGTCTAAAATTACTAACTAATGTTTATTAGTTACTATTACAATAGTTCATTGTTCATTAGTTCATTAGTTCATTGTTCAATAGTTCATTAGTTAATTACAATAATTCATGTCTTCTGCTTTTGTTTATTTTAGTTGATCCTGACTGTGACACTAAGCCCGCACCCCCAGAAGACTGTAAATGGTGTGGAACAGATGAGGATTGTGCTAATTTAGCATTCCAGATATGTTGCCCCTGCGGATCAACAAAATGTTGCCGACCAAAAGGTTTGAACGACTGGATTGTTGTTTTAATAACTGCCCTTAAATTAAACTCTGTTACAAGTAACCTCCAGTACACGAAGATGCAATTATGCCTTGAAAGGTTTAAAATTCACCTCGAATCTGCAATTGTACCGTTTATTCAGAGAATTTTTAATGAGTCACTGAAGATGAGGAATTTAGGTGTGATAAAAAAATACAAAAATACATTCATTGAAAGTTTTGCTTTATGTATTTAGCCAACCTGGATCAGTCTTAGTTTAACCTTTTATCGATCGCAATGAAGCTAAACGAATGGGTTTTTTGGCCCTGTGTCTAATCTAAATTAGACCTCCCCCACCTTTCAAAGAAAGCAATTAATTTTTTTTTCGTCGTCAGTGAACTGTTTGGCCCTTATATTGAATGAATGGTAACATGCTGTTGTGTCACCCTTCTTTGCTGGAGCAGAAATTTTTTTTTCAATTGATCATCGAAAGGTGAAAAATAGTGAATCGTTATGCTCAGTTGGGCCCCAAACTTCTGAATATATTACTAAAAAAGCTTCCACATTTTTAAGCCAAAACATGCTTTTAATTTATGTCTAAGGCGAAACAACTGTTTTTTTTTTAATGGACCATTGAAATGGAAAAAATTGTGAAACCTATTACATATTTTTATCCAAAAGAACAAAAGGTATTGTAGTCTTAAATCCCCTAGGATACTCCTAACCGGTTTGTAGGCATAATGACGTTGGTAGAGCAGCCACCAGATACAATCCTAGTATTCACTATTGATTCTATTTTATTAGTCTTAGTTGATTTTCTCGGACATGAAGTATACAAACTTGTTTTTACTGTAGCGTCATAATATGGTTGAAGGTTAGCTTATAATAGTCGTAACTGGATTTGAATTGTGGGATAGAGGAAGCAATGAAAGAAATATGTCCCCTGACAGGACAACATAGCCAAATATCTTTTTGGTGTTGGCCACCTACCAAACGATGAAACAATGATATTCCTGCACCCAAATATCAACAAAATGGAAAATACAACACGTTACTTAAATTTAAAATCCCCTAAGTGGGGGAAAGGTAAAATAAAAAACACACCAGGCAGCTCAAAGCCGCCATCTCGGAATGACAATACACACAAAAATAAAAATCACAAATTATGAAAGCTTACAAAAATTTTAAATTTAATTGATCTGGTGGGATTGGTATAATTTAAGCCATTTCTGCATGTTAGGGAAATTTTTGACAACATTCATGGATTTGTCTTTGCAAGCAGTTATTGTGAATGCTTCCAGGCCAAACCTAATTTTTTCGACCTTTTCATGGTACACAATTCGGGTGTTGCTAATTACTATGTGATGATTTTCCTTGGAGTGTTTGACAACAGCATAGAATTTGTCATCCCTGGCCAGGGCACCAGTATGGGCCATCTAGCGATGGCCAATAGCTTGGTGGCATTGTTCCATAGATGAAGAAGCATACGGTACATGTAAGGGCATACATCGCTTATGATAAAGCAAGTGGGTACGATTGTACCTGAACTGCCGGGTAGACCAGGTGCAGCTTTTTTTTTTATTAAATCCGTGCTATTTTTCTCAAGTATGACATCCGGGTCATGTTCAGATCCCCTTCACAATCCATTAGGCCGTTAAGCCCCTCCCCCCCCCCTGCTTTTGCACCAGGTCTACCCTGCAGTTCAGGTAGAATGGTAACTACTTGCCTCAACATGACAGATTCACATCAGCTCCAAACACTGCAGATTTGAGGGATGTGGTGTATGCCCTTCATCTATGTGGGACAATGTCATTAAGCTATTGGCCGTCGTAAACTGGACCATACTGGTGCCGTAGCCAGGGATGACAAATCCTATACAGTTGTCAAATACTCCCAGGAAAACCAATCACTTAGTAATTAGCTAGGCGCAAATTGTGTACCATGAAAAAGTTGATAAAATTAGGTTGGGCCTGGAAGCAGACACAACAACTGCTAACCAATACAGATCCAGTTGTTGTACTGTTCACAGAGTGGACATGGCTAGTACATTGCTGATTCATGCAGCTCCGAACAACCCAGCGAACCCGATTTATTTGGTTCTGTTTCGTGAAGCAGTGAAGCGTCCTTTTCTAGGGTTGGCATTTTTAACCTACACAAGAACACTAGCCATTCTGGCTTTCAACCATCTAGAACAATGACCAATAATGTCTGGTGTGGCATAATTATTGGTGAAAAACAGATCTGATGTTTTTTATGATGGTAACCTCACTGCTGCAAAAATCGATTATCCTCGAAGACAGAGCCATGGAATATCATAGTGACTTGCCCCGCAGTGTATGACAGACTAAGTATTACCAGTTGGATGGTGCACCACACCATTTTGAGGAGGATGTATGCAGATAGCTGGATACTTCAGTTCCTCAAAGTTGGATTAGGCATGGAGGGCCGATAATGTGGGCTACTCAAGAGTTTTTCCTGTCAGGGAAATCAATACGACATGCCCCCTCTAAACATTGAGGATTTCAGCAATGTATACATGATGCCTGTGCCACAGTCAGTAGGGCAATGTTAGCCAGTGTGAGGGCAAATGTCAGCGAAAGGCTTCAGGACTGTGTGACGGTGGGCACTTCAAAAATACTTACAACAGGTGAGCCAACGTTTGTTACAGGATTTGGTGGTTCTTATAGAGCTGCTTCCTTTCCCCCACGATGTCTGACGAACAAGCATAGGGTGTATTGCCTATTCTCTTCAATTTATGGGAGGTGTCAGGGATCAACTGCCTGATCGAGGAGATGTTATTCGTGTTTATTTTAAGGTATAGAAATGAATTTGGTATTGGGAATGAGGGGGCAGGGCACCCCAATGCAAGCTGATGCAGTGGTCCTCATTGGTTGGGACAAATCTTGGTTCTATGCATTAGGTGTGTAATCTGTGCTGTTAGGACCTTAGGTGGGTGCAGCAGGAAATTCCCTGCATTGTGCAGGGAAACTCTCAAGTGGGCATGGGAGCTACATTGAAGATGTAATAAAAGACATTTCGTTTTTCCAATTGGCACGCTGTTTTCGGCCGTGCCCATGTGTTCCTAATTGCAATCAAACATCTATTTCCCAAAGGAGCAAAAATGTGTTTTGTGTCTTGGGGTTGGAGGGGGGGGGGGGGCCCCAACCCAATGCAAGCAACAATCGATGGATGTGCTATACGTTGTAATACTAAAAACAAGAAGCCAACACAAAGCAAAGACAGAGCAAAAGCAAGCTTACAGTACAGGGTGGTCCACAAAAAACTGACGACCCAACATTTCCTAAGTCCAACTTTTCTAGTTAGCACCCCCTCAGAACCAGGAAAGGACAGAAATAAAAGCTAAAGAAACGGGAAGATTTCTGTCCTCTCCTGTTTCTGAGGGGTGCTAACTAGAAAAGTTAGACTTAAAAAATTGTGGGCCATCATTTTTTTGTGGACCACACTGTATATTTCGGTACCCATTATTTTTTAAAAATACGATACCATCCTCAGAAATGAATAAAAGCTCTAAAACACCTTACGTTATGGCACTGACGGGTCCACCATGACGGTATCAATAAAATGGCATATTTGGCACTATAACAAGCAAATGTATCAATTTTGAATGATATATTGTACAAATTCACTACAAAATGGTTTTAAAAAACAGTTAAAAAAGTAAATTCAACATTTTGGAAGGTCAGTAGCACTTACAGAACGTTTGTGGATGTAGTGAAACGGCAATGACGTATGAGTTTGGTTATTGTGTGAGGGGATGAACGGCGTGGTGCTGGGGCAAGGAGAGGCACGAAACGTGCACAGAAAAGCCGGTTTGAAAACTGGCCAAGAATGAAAGCAGAAGAGGGGTGCGGTGGTAAGACAGGAAGTATGGTGGGTTGGTGGGTGGGAGGGGGAGAAGATCATGGAGGGAGGAGTAACAAGGGGGCCGGGGCCGCACGGGGCCCACGAAATACTGAAAACCTGATGGATGAGAAAGTTTGGTCCGATGTGTCATGGCCTAGGATGTCGGGAGGATGTGGTTGGTTACTTGAGTTACCCTGCTGAATATTTCGAAAGCCTCGAGATAAAATCTTGTCCTATGAAACTTTTCATAGTGTAGGCTTTCGGCATTTGCTCGGTTGGGTTTGTGGCCAGTTTCCTTTTGGTGACGCCACAAAGAACTGAAGTCTTTTTGGCAGTTTAGGTCGGACTTATGGTTGGTGAATACTTTGGTGAAGATGGATGGTATTACCAACGTAGGAGTGTGTGCAACTGCCACAGGGAATATTGTACACAATATGCAAGCTCATGAAGTGGTGGGGGCCAGACGCAAGCTGATTCAGTGGCCCCCGTCAGTTGGGACAAACCTTGTCGACAAACCTTGGAACAAACCTTGTTGGTCGGGACAAACCTTGGTCCTGTGCTCAATCTCAATGCTCTGCAACTTTGGTGGAGTGTAAGGGACTTTTGACTGGTCCTATAGAAAACCCATAATTGATCGACAACACGTACCTTAGGATCACTATAGATACCTTATGGAGACTTGGCTTTATAGTGTCCCACCTACAAGAACTAGCCCTCATCCATCACTCTGTCTCCCAAGCTACGCATAGCATCCCGCTATGATGGATGATTGAAGAAGCTATGAAAAATCAATAGACCTAACTGTGCTATTATACTAGCGCAGTCGATCCACTGGTTCCTGCCAAATTCAAGTGCCGGTTGGCCAATCTGCAGTTTGGTGGAATTATGTCATGTGACTTACCTGTCTAACCGAATACTCGGCATACTTCCAGTAGCATCCGAGACCTGATCTTACCTAAGGGCAAATAATAGCTGCACTCACCAGCAATACTAATTTTACCAGTTCAACCCTTAAGTTAAAAATTGATAGAAATTAAATATGAAAGAGTCTATCATGTTCTAGGCTTCGAGGCATCAAGAATTTGTAACTCAGTTCCATTTCCTTTAGTAAATAATGGATAAACTACGAAAACAAACATCAGCAAAATGTCAGATATGATAACATGCAATGGTACAGAGCTACAACTGATGTATACAAACTGCAAGTTAATCCTAAAAATATTAACACTAGTGAGGTTTGACATTCAATGCAATAATTTGTTTCGAGGTTCAATAATTGGAGTTTTTATTGCACTGTTTTCTTACCCAGACCATGGAAACACGTGGCTGAAACAAGCTTCAATTGAAAGTAATATCAAGTGTAGCTGGGCGTCGATGGAGAGGCTAGGATTTCCACGGCAGGTTTGGAGGGGGCGAAGGGGGGGGGGGGAAGAATCAATGTCGATGTCTCTGACAAACTTGAATAAAGGAGCTGCAAGCAGGGTATCAAAAGGTAAACCAGTTAAAGGCACAGTTAAAAACTCCCCAGAAACAACAAAACAATCCACAAAGTGTGACTACCAACAAGCTGCAAAATTGGACAAAAGCTTCCACATTTCAAATCAACATATGCCAATTTAATTTCTTTTTCCGTGATCCAGGGACCTTAGAAACATTTTACCCTCAATTTTGGGATCTTGGGTCGTTTTCACTATTAAATCCGAGTTCTTAGTGGCATTTTTATTGTCATCTCAAGGGTCGTGCATCCCTAGCAACTCCCCTCCCCTACTCGGCCTATGGAGTGAAACTGTCTGTAAAGTCAACTACGATAGAGTATGGCAAGCATTAGTGAGTAGGTAAAGTCGCATTGAACAACATCCTCACCACCCCACAGCACAATAAGTATAACTCAACTTAATTTCAGTGAAAACTGGGCAGGTAGCGTTAAAACATCGACAACGTGGGTTGTTTTTTAGACATAGTAAATCACACTCACAAAAATATTTTATCACGAATTCATTTTGGTTGGTAGATAGACCTGTAACAAACTTGAATGAACAATTGAATGTATTTTGTGATATTTGGTTCTTTGGGGGCATGAGGAATGCAGCACTGCATTGACCCCGCAGGGTGTTTTTTTAATATCAGGCATGAGATTGAAATCAGCGTTCCGTTGGTATGGAAACGAGGAGTTACTCGCTTCCGTTCCTGTAAATCTCTCACAAAGAAGGTGTTGCCCATTTTGACTAAGTGTTTTGATCAAGTTTCACAAAGTTTTTGACCGCAGTTAAGAGAAAGGTGGCGTCAAGTATAAGGATTAACCTGGTGAATGAACTGCTGTCAGTATTTCTGCAGGTACACATAAACTTTTCAGAATATACTAGCATTGTCTTCACCAAATGTAACTGACTGTAAGTGACTGAATTGCAACTGACTAAATACTCTAGTATTACTCTAGTATTTGACCAGCACATATATTGCAAAAATTCATCTGGACGTTTCATGAATTAAAACAGCAACATAACCATTTTAGATCTTCAATCTACTTTACTGATTTATGATCACATTAAATTCAGTACTTTTTAATTCATTGTAAGAACGATCTAAGTTGGTAGCCAAAAATTTGTCGAGCTTGATGGTATACCATCATACTGTAGGACAGATCTTGGCTACTGCCCAACACTCCTCATACCTAAGGGAACTCATTAAGCTCCTATTATTTTCTATTAAAGAATATCTGTATTACTCGGGGCTAAAAAAGATTTTCACGTGTAGAAAAAATAATCTTCAACTACATGATTCATAGATACCATTACGTAAAATTTCCTGCATGGCTAGGATAACTGGATTGTGATGGAGTAGTAAAAATCCTTAGTTCCACTATATTGGCAACCTTTTTAAAAGGACTTACCTTTGCTGGATATCACATACCAAAAATGTAATTTTAACCCTTTTAGGTCAACGCCATTTTTTCAATTCGCGAGCGAGAAAGGCCATGGCCGCAATGGTTGCCGTGAACAAGTTGCATGCCTCACGAAAATAAATTATACTAAAAAAACTATGCGGTCTCAGCGTATAAAAATTCGCTGACGTAATAATTGTATTGTAAATTAATTAACAGAAATGTAATTGGGACTATCGTCTTACATTTTCTTTATTAAAAAAAATCCTTAAGTCCGACTATGTAAACAGCGCTAACGAAAGTTTCAACTTACAGCACTCGGAATGATAACATCCACTCGATATTCTTCCGTCACAACGCCTCTTATTACTTCCGAAATCATTATTTTATGTTTTATTACCGTAAAAATTGGTTAAAGTTGCTTTATTCCCCCAATATTTACGATCGCTGAAAGCTCACTACCATTTCGTCCTCAGCGGCCATATTGACCGGCCGCCCGCAAGCGAACGCGCTCCTGCTAGCGCCAATGGATACGACCTTGACTCGCTTCGCGTAACGTCACGAATGAATGGCCGACGGGTCACGTGCCACGAACGAACCAATCAGCACACGTGATAGCACGCTATCGGGAAGAGTTTATACAAGGGCCATTGAAACAGCATATTTTATTCGAGGAATACAGGCAGTGACGTTGGAGTTGATGACGTCATTTTTTGTGGTCTGGAAAATTGGGAATCCCCTCTCCTGAACGCGCTCAAGATGGCGACTGCACGTTGCGTAGTTCCGGAGGTACGATCATTTAACCTGAGGGCTGTTTTCAGCAAACAAACGCAATTTTCACGTCGATTTTGGCGACTTTGCCAACAATAACATCGACTTAAGGTAATAAAAAGATGATTTGAATTAAATAAACCGAAATAAACCTTTAATATACGTTCCAAAATACCTAATTCAATCGGAGTTAGCCTCTGATGTACGCAATAAGATTTTTTTTTAAAACGGGGCGTAGCACTGAGCAACGATATATCGTCATTTGGGCTTTTTGCATTGCATTGAATTGCGATGACGATATATCGTCGTTCGGACCTAAAAGGGTTAATAAAAGAAGTAACAAAAAAGTTATGGACCATTGCAAAAAATACTCCTCATTCAAAAAAACGACTCATTCTGTGGAGTTTTTTTTAAACTTATTCGCTTGCAGTTTATATTTATTGTCTCTTAGATGGTAGATTGACAATTTCTTTCTACTTACCTGCTTTTTTAAATTTTTATTTTCAGTTTCGGGTCGAAGAACGATAACAACAACACCGATACCAGTACAAGGTATGTATCCTTACAATACTTAAAGGCAGGTTTTGTCTTATAAATTTGAGGCTTGTTTTCTTCTGTAGAAAACAGATTCGCAGTACTTTCAAAATGATGAACATTACGACCTTATACACAACAAATAAACTAGGACCATCGTCACTTTCACTGTCGACAAAATGGACCGGGCTCCGCCTCCTTACTGTTTGGCTGTTTAGCCAAAAAAAGTTGTCCTTTAAAAGTAGTGATATCGATAAACCAGGGAAAGGCCGCCTTGGTGGCTAGCTACTTAGCTAGAGAATATCATGAAAACTTTATTGATGCATCTTTCTCACTATGAATGGTGGACGCTGATCCTTAACTTTTAGATTTTCTGTATCGTTAAACGAAACTGGCCGATACCAGTTACGCCCTGGTACAAAACCTACTTAATAGTACACTTAATCAAAAACAGAAAAGGTGAAAGATAAATAAATAGAGCATTGACAGAAAAACAGAGGAACTCTTTATCATCAATCAATCTTTTAATAATTAGAAACGGCTTCGCTGTATCGTTGTTGTTTGGATTTTGGCTTTTGGCTATTGGCCCATATTGTCACCCTGATGGTTCCTCAACCCCATGTCCGATTCCGGATTTATCTTTTGATGATCCTTATCCAGACACCCGTGATACTGCATGCAAAGTTTGGTTTGGATAGTCCTTGTGGTTTTCACGTGATGCACGGTCTAAGTGTGTTTATAGCAGAGCTTCACTCGGCCTTCGGTCTCGCTCTGCTCCGACAATAATATTGTAATCCTTTGGCAATTTCTTTTCATGGGGGGAGGGGGTAGTATTAACAGGTCAATGGTTAACTAGAACAGAGGTCCCGGGTTCAGCACTACTCAATCCATAAAGGTGAAAGGGAATATTAGGTAATTAGCACCATGCAACTACTAAATGAAAACTGTGTAATACCATAGATTTAGTTAATCTGGGAAGACATTTATTTAGGGAATCATGAAAAATTCTACAACAGTGTGTTCTGATGCCATCACAAGTTGAAAAGATGAGTGTTTTTAGAACAAGTTAAAAAGGTGAATCAGAGTATGTCATACATGGTTAACATTCTTCACTAAAAGGCTGACTAAGTCTTCACCAAACAGTGGAACTTGTCTAAAGAAATGATGCAATACCCTTCTGGCTATAATACTTCAAGAAGAATCAACCTCTCCAGGTTAAGGATTAGGACATCATAAACTTGACAGCATTACGATCACACTAGGTGAGTTGATTTGGGAGAACGCTTATCAGACTTGCAAAACATGGCGTGATTACACTACAAAGAGCCGGACGAGAATAATTCCCTGCATCTGTTGCTACTACAACAAGTAATCAAAAATTCTTAACGCTGCAAGACGGGAATACGCGCATCAATAGTTTTACTGTTAGGCCGATGATTGAAATACATTGTTGCATTGAGTAACGAGGAGTGAACATAAGTGAACGAATAATCAGTATTGCCATCTATCGGCATGATGATGACATCCATGGCAATATGAGCACAAAGAATGTTAATGGAATGACTTATTACCTGACAAGTTGTTGACAGGCCCAAGAAGCTCTGAAATCAATAGGCCTTCCTTGGAACTTACAGCTCATGCATCAACCAGCATACGAGACGAGAGAAGCTGCATCCACCCGTCATGGCACTTTTGCCTCAATGCTACCAGTCCGGGCCAGAAACTCTCTTCATCCCACAAATAAAAATGTCACTAATGGATGAACGAATGAACACACAACCTTGCGAGTTCTATATTTTGATAATTTGAGAATTACGATAACACTTCCTATTGACGTCGTTTACGCCAAATGTTACGCACATAGGAAAATGCCTTTTGCTTTTTGAACGGTGTTTAACCGAATCGCGTGATTCTATCGTCCTTTAACTTCTAGCCTAATTGGTTTACTCATTGTGGTCGTCGTGGGCCAATAGTTGACTGAAGAAGATGGTCTAATCAGCGACTAGCATGGGGACCTTGACAAACTTGCTGCCATTCAGTGCTGGCCAGGGTAGTGTGATAGACTACCAGCAGCTATGGGATCTACTCTGACCTATTCTAAATGCTAACTATGATCCCAGCGGTTATTGGAGGTTTCCAGTTCGATCCCTGAGGTTGTCCCTCTCCTCACCAAACACTGTTAAACCGTGGGAAAGCCACGGGGAAAAAATTCAAGTAAAAGAGACTGGAAAATAAAATCGCACCAAAAGCCGAGTGAAAACTGCAGATCGAGGAAAGAAAAGCCACGGGGAAAAAACCTTTGTTGTGAGCTGCCTACTCCCAACCGTCGGCATTGGAAGACGGAAATAAACGCATCAGCGGCACGCCCACAGGCAGCCGTAACTTCACACCGACAACCAAATCTGGAACATATGAGGCAGTGTGTGTAAAGTAAAAATAAAAATTAGTGTAAGCAGCTGATGAGTTATAATTTAAAACATTGAGAACTGCAAAAGAACAAATGAAGAGAAACGAATCAAAAAGTGTGAGAAATAATATACGAACGTAAATTAAGAAGTAAAGAGTGAAGACTCAGAAACCAAAAGCAAATACGTAGTAATAGAATTGCCAAGGCACATAAATATACTCTTCTACAATAGAAAGAGGCACCACCGAAAATGAGTGTTACAATTTCCAGCTAAAGCAATTGATAACCAGCGTAAGATGTGAAATAAACCACGAAACACGCATAATAATAATAATAATAATAATAATAAATAATAAATGTATTGCCTTTTCAAGGCTTGAAGTTTTATATACAAAAACATGTGAGAGCCGCAATCCATACATGCAATATATATTACAAACAAAAACGTCAGGTACGCCGTAAAAAGGAGTTATATGATTGAATTTTCACGTGTTAAAATGTACACGGATAAAAATTGATCATTTTTTCAATTGAAATAATAAAATGTACAATTGAGAAAATTGCATCTGTTTAAGTGCTGTTGTGATTTACGTTTTAAAGCACAACAGCATTTAAAGCACAACAGCACTTAAATAGATGCAATTTTCTCAATTGTACATTTTATTATTTCAATTGAAAATAATCAGTTTTTATCCATGTACTTTTTAACAAGTGAAAATTCAATCATATAACACCTTTTTACGGCACACCTGACGTTTTTCTTTGTAATCCGTGTACCTTTTTTACGGATATGGCGTCGCGCAACAAAGGTTTATGCATGCTGTCGATTGTTTCTGGCCACTTTGAAACAATGCAAGTCAGCTTTGAAAGCCTGAATCTGCGAAATAAATACGCAATTCTATCGTTTTTAGCTGGCAAGGCCTCGAAATTAACAAGGCAGTTTAGGTTGGTTTAAAAATATATGCGTTTCGCACCCGGTCATCTGCCCGGCGAAGCCCTAAGGCCCTATGTCTGCAGCACCCGGAATGGATTCCCAGGAGGTCACCCACCCAAGTACCAATCGGGGTCAATGCTGCTTAACTTCGGTGGTCTGACGAGAACCGATGTTTCCAGCACTGCATGGCAGCAAACAAGCAAAACAAAAAAATTCTTTCATTTTACCGTTCAACAATCAACTTTTTAGCAAAGACATAACACGTGCACGGAGAATGAATGTGGAGTTTGGTGAGTGGCATTGTTCCCTAAATACAATGGTTAAAACAATGTAAAACAATCATATGATCGTTTAGGGTCCCGTAACTCCGGAATGGATGGACCAATCGAAAAAGGTTGAAGCCCAGGGAAATTTCTGGCTCAGATCATGTTTCAGATTTTAGGTAGGTGCAGTAGTTTTTTTCTGAAACCGTGTCAGCCAAGAAGAAGAAGAAGAAGAACAAGAACCAGAACAAGAACAAGAACAACAAGAAGTAAACAGTTTTCAAATTTACGTGTGGCTTCCTACGTTTACTCTTGCACGGAATTGCATAAAGGTTGGTGTAAAGTTTGAAAAAGTTGCTATCTACTATCTGGCCAAGTTTGGTCGAAATATATTGAATAGAAACAGAGAAATAAATAGTTTCAGTTTTGCTGGAGAGAGGACTTCAATCACATATATACAAGCCTATCGCCGTGTATGATGTATATAATTTACACACAAATTTCTCAAAAAACTTGTATGAGCATAAAATAAAAGGACACAAAATAAATAATACAGATAATGCAGACAATTGATTCCATTTCAACATTCAGGTTCTAAAAAGAATAAACACTGCAAAATATTTCATTTAAAAAATATTGTTTCAATTTCAATTCATTTTTATTATTAAATACCAATAATTCATTGGGAATTCTCTTAAAAAATTTTGGAATGTCGTAGTTTCTTCTTGTAAAAAATTTATTGCACAACTTTGGAATAAAAATTCTGTGCTTGTTTTGCCTAAGTCTAATTCTTTTGTCATCATTGTAATGTTTATATGTATTATCAAAGTAATTCTTTGTATTGTCATAATTTTCTGATCTCTAAGATTTTATATTTTAAAAGTTTATTTTCCAGACACAATCCGGTTATTTTTTATTATTATTTCCAAAGCGTACTTTCACAATTTTATTTTGGATTTTCTGTAATCTTTGTACCGTGTAATCAGTGGCGAAACCATAAATTCAATACTATATCGTAGGTGACTTTCTACCCACGCAACGTACAGAATTTCTAATGACAATTATTTTTTAAATTTATTATGGTGCAAAGAAAGAACCTCCATGAAGTACCTGGGTACTTGTGTATGGCGGTGCATTACATTTATTTCAACAAATACACAGAATTTATCAATCTGACAAAAGAAACTAAGTAAATTCATCTGTAACACTTGTAAAATGTCACAAGAGTGTCGTTGTATAGCTGTTGTTTAGAACAAATTTAAAAGAATTGAACAAAGAAAAAGAAAATTACAGGTTACATACATTTTAACAGAAAGATTTCTGGTTTTACAGCAATAATGTCAATATAATTTCATAGCTAACACTTTTTTAAAACAATTAAAACTTAATTTACTAATTGATACATCTATATTAATATACATATATAACAAGTATTGTAGCTTCAATAGTTATACAAAAATAATATATTTAGAAAAGAAAATCACCTGTAAATAATATTTTAGAAATCATTTGAACCCACAATCCTTACGGCATCACATATTATAATTCACAAATTAACCATTTTTTAAATTCCTTTTTTAATGCATGTTTCCCTGTAATGAAAAACATTTTTTTTGGGAGTAGATTAAATAAATGGGTATATAATATGTACTAATTTTCCTGCTATAACTATTTCGAAAAAGGGGTACTCTTAATTGAAGTGTTTTCCTTCGTTCATTTATTGTTGATTTATCAATAGTATTAAATATCAGAAAATAATTTTTTTTTAATAATAACGTAATTCCTTAAGCCAGTAATTTTTAGGATATCCATTTTTTTTATAAATATCTTCGGTATTAATGTCTGTGTTTTGTTTAAATAATATTTTAATTATTTTATTTTGTATCTTTTGTAATCGTTCTATTAGGTATTCAGCAGCAAATCCGTAATTTTCTATTCCATACCTAAGATGAGATTCAACCCAAGCATAATAAATTGCCTGTCTGTTTTTTAAGTTTAAAATATCTTTTAAAAAGTATAATTTAGGCATAATACCTCTAAGTTTTTTAATTATTAAGTCGATATGATCATTATATTTGCAATTTGTATCTAGTGTAAGTCCCAAATATTTTGCCTGCATAACTTAATTTTAGAGTACCTCGGTTTGAATTTAAGAAAATATTTTTTTCTGACCTTATTCTTATATGAGGTGTCTTTATATTCATGAATATTGTTTTATTTTCACTAATAAAAACCTCATTTTCCACACACCACTCAGTAATAATATTAAACTGTTCTTGTAATGTCTGCATCAATATTTCATAATTAACATGAATTGCCATAAGAACAACATCATCATCAAATACCTGTATATTATCTTTCTCAATTTTTTGATCTATGTCATTTATATATATTAGAAATAAAATAGGCCCCAGTATCGAACCCTGTGGCAGACTGTCATCACAATCTAGTTTATTGCTTATAATTTTATCAATTTTTACACAGCTTGTTCTATGATTTAAGTAGTTAACAAGTATATTTAATATTTTTCCTCTTGTCCCTATGTTCCTCAGTTTATTTATTAATGTTTTTCTGTTTATCGTATCAAATGCTTTCTGTAAGTCTATAAGAATGATCCCCATAAATTTACCGTCATTTAAAGCTTTAGAAATTTTATCATTTAATATATTTAAAGATTCACATGTCCCCCTATTTTTTTGAAAACCAAATTGATTACTAGTTATAATATTATGGTTTGTAGTAAATTCCTGTAATTTAATTGCAAAATATTTCTCAATTATTTTGTTTATTGCAGGTTGTAGAGCAATAGGTCTATAATTATTATAATCATTTTTCGTTCCTTTTTTATAAATTGGTCTTAAGAGTTGAGTCTTGAGCTTTTCTGGCCATGTTTCAGTTTCGATGATACAATTAAGTAATGGTACAAGGAACTTAGAGGAATTTTCAACATTTAAATGTTTCAGTTGTATACCATCTAACCTGACTTATTTTTTTTATCTTAATTGTTTTCCAGATTATTTTAATGTCTTCTTTCGTTGCTATCTCTATGCTCATTTTATCTTTATATATTTTTCCAGTTTTCTCTTTTCACATGTTGCCTTTGTCTGTTTTTCTACTATATTTCCCTTTAAGAGTACTTGCTTGATTTACGAAGCATTTATTAAATTCATTACAAGTTTGTTCTATTGGTACATGTGCGAAAGATTTCTTAATAAAGTCATCTATGTTACATTTTTCTTTACCTGTGATTTCATTTATCTGTTTCCGCATTTTCCTTTTATCTTTATCATCTTCAATTATTTTCGAGAAATAGTTTTGTTTATCTTGTTTTACTGCCCTGTTACAATGATTTTTTAGTTTTCTATATTTTGAAAGTAAGGTCTCGTCACTTTCATTTTTCTTTAATTTCTGCCATAAGTCGTTTTTCTGATTTATTAAATTAACTGCTGTTTCAGTAATGTAGTTTTTCCGGATGTGGTTTGGCTTATAATTATCAATTTTTTTAGTATTTTTTTCATAAATTTTTAATATTTTGTGTTGAATATTATTGTACATTTCAATCGGACACTTGATATCCTTTAAAAAATCCCAGTTTACATTGTTTAGTTCATCTATTATTTTTTTTATCATTTAATTTAGTATAATGTTTGACAGTTTTTTTAAAGTTCAATTATCTATGACTGTCAATTATAAGTGCTGTTATGTAATGGTCAGCTACCTTTTCCTGGATTGTAATACCTATATTATCATAAAATGTTCTAATATATACATGATCAATACATGATTGCGTTAAGACATTGTTTCTAATTTCCTGTCGTGTTGTTGTATTTATCCTAAGCTCAAAACCAAATTTTGCCAATACTTTTGGTACTTTTCTTTCCCATAGACGAATAATAATAATAATAATAATAATAATTATAAATTTATTGTATTTTAAGGCTCAAAGTTTTATAATTAAAAACTTGTGACAGCTGTAATACATACAACATTTTATACAACAAATAAATATTCCACTTAATACATAGTAAATTTACACCATATATACAAAATACTCAATCAAGTACAAAAACGAAATTTAAAAAATAAACCTAATTCATATAAATTCTACTGTTTAGTTATTTTAATAATTTAGTATATAGGGTGGTCCAAACGTCCGTTGCACCCCACCAACAGCCCTACAGAAATGGAATTAGGCACGTGACTCATAGGCTCCTGACTCATATGCCTGAAGCCACACATTCAGTCCTGGCCTCACATCACACCCTTGAACATTAAATTGGGATAAAGCATTTAAGGGATCATGTTCTCATGTCAGTTGTGCGGCATGTGAATGACTCTCCCACTAAAACTGTCCTATGTAACAGTTTAAGAGTATGTTCCCTTGCTGGCTGTTACTCATTACAAGTATTACATTCCACGAGTAAGGCTAGTAGATTTACAGGTACCTAACCATGGATTTGATTGTTACATAGTGCGATATAACCTAACATTGTTTAAATAATATTTTTTTATATAGTTGTAGATGACAGGTGCGACTATGAGTATGAGCCACCTCCTAACCCATGCTACTCATGTGAAAATGGTGACGTCCAGTGTCCAAATGGCACGCGCTGCTGTAAATCACGAGACAGGCGCTGCTGTCGCCCATTAGATAGACTACCAATCGGTACAGCATATTCATAACTTTACTTTCTTACCATCCTCTGTTATTTTATGTCATACCAAATTTCAGCAACACGAAAATTTCTTTTTAGTGAATCCATTGTGCCTTACGACTGCCTTTTTTAACCTTAACGACCAAAGCAAAGATTGCACAGATGACGCAGAATGCGCCGTTGGTGAAATGTGTTGCAACAATAAAGAACAAACTAAGTGTCACAAAATAAATGGTAAGTGTGTAAAACAAACGTTCATCTAGTAATTCTTTAGCAATACCTGTAAAAATGGATACATTTCAAAATTGTGTATGAATTAAATAAAGGTGAATGATGAATCTGACGCAAGAGGGGAAAAAACTCAAAATCTATACTATGGTAATACTTAGGGACTTCTGGCGACTTGAAGTTTCCTTCAAATTACCTCATTTTTTTTAAATTTCAAAAATTTGCTTTTGGTACCTGGACCACCGTTCTGAACCTATTGATGATTTTTAGTTGCCACATGAGAAAAGTTCTTTTTTTTGTTTGTAACTCTTCATTTAAGATACAGCATGAAAATTGTGTCTTAAGTATTGCTGTGGTGTATAACTGTGTGACCCACTATCGTTTTTTTGTTGTTTTAATAATAAGGAAAGAGCAATCCATTTTTGTTGCTGGCAGATATTATGTCTTAAACCGTGTTGTAAATATACGAAAATTTTCTGCTTGGGATACGTATTTAATCTCCACCTGGAATCATTTTTGATGCTTAGAACGTGACACCTACAATTTTTAATGTAAGGTTTTAAATTTAATTACATCGTCGCATGTGCAATACTGTTATGCACAATACAGTATCATGCACCAGCAGAGAGTATAACAGCATTAAAGGTAAACATGTTAAATTTAGGCATCAATGTTGAGGATGTCTTGTTAGTGCATTGTAAGGATAGGTATACTTTGTGGCACTCTTGTTTAACATGGTCGCAAATAATCTATTTTGTAAAATACAGTAGATTAAAAATCTCGAGCAAGACCCGATGTACAGTAAATTAAAACTAACTCCATAAACATGTATTTAAAAACATGTAACTCCACGAATGAAAATTAATTTGCTTAAGTTGCTCTTTTAAAATATTAATTTATTTTTATTTATTATGGTGCAAATATCAACCTAGTATATGTAAGTCATTGCGATAGGTTTTATAAATACATGATATATTTTCCATGTTAACACAAGAGTGTGGTGCAGGGGCAAAACGTTTAGCCGGGCCCCCCCCCCCCCCAGCAAGTACTTTAAATGATGTAGTGTAGATTTGGTTTTGGTAAAATTAGGGCCTTGTCTTCTGAATATTTGGTCCACTGTTTGTTGGGCCCACATCTGACATCATTTGCACCCCGTTTAATTGTGGCACTTAATAATACGTATCAACAACCAAGTTTACTTGGCAACTCATAGAGGAATGTTGTTTGAAATGACAAGGCTCTACACAAATACAAACAAGGTGCACTGAAGAGCAACCACCGCCAATAAAACAATGAAAAAGTTACTCAAGCCCCCAGTGTTCTCAAATTTTTTCTGAAACTATAACTTGCCAAAGCTCGTTAATGATGTGTGCCATTAAGCCTCTACCAACCGCTCCCCCTGTCATTGGCACAGTGAGCAGCAGCCTGTCATCAAAGCCAAGTAGTCGCTGGTGAGGCATGTAGTCTCATCATCGATGACATGAAGCAATCTCCGCCTTGCTCAAATCGGAAGTGGGGCACTTGTCCATTAAAAATTTGCTGTCATGATAATGATACAATCGCTTCAGGGGTAAATGGTTTCCCAAAGTATGAAAGCTTTGCCATTGAATATATTTATACCTTATAGTATATATGTAGTCCCACGGTTGTCGATATAACCCTAATGACTGATCAATAGTTTCATTGTATTTAACTATAAAACTTTTTATCCTTGTGTGGACTTTGCACGATAAGGTGGAAGTATAAAAAGGTAAAAACGTTGATGTAAATATTAGAGCATTGAAAAAAACTTGGTCACTTGTACCGTTTAAAGGATCATTGTTACTCCTTCATGTATTAGAATCTTTGTAGTTAGTTGTTTGGATAGGACAACCTTTGCCATCTTGGATTGTTTCTTCCTCTGGAGTAGTGGACTTTTTTCGTTTTTATCTTGGCGCTCGAAACTATGCCCTGGCTACCAATTGATGCTTTTCTATGGAGAGTGTTCCATAGTTTCATTGATCATAACAAGAAAGCGGAATCTGGATCATAATTTTTTTAAATAAAAACCTGGGTTTAACCCTAAGAGTATATCAGAAGAGCATTGTTACAGTTCTTCTGATGTCCACTTGGGTATCAAACAATAGCGTAACCATCCAACACATAACAAAGTAGGTAAAGTTTTTCTTTCTCCTTCGTAGACTCCTCCTCACTATGTTACCTCTTTGTTGCAAATGGGATATTCCTTTGCTTTCTGCACCTTTTATCCATACTCATTTGCTTACAATTTATCCTTAATTTATACAAAGCTTACGTCACCTGCCCTCGCATTCCACCTTCTCTCCCACGCCTATCTCCCCACTGTTCTTTTGCCGACGGCACACGTCAGACATGTTTGTAATTTGGTGCTACAAAATCATTGTTTGATGTGATGAAGCTTTTTCCATCTAGATGGTCCAACATTGGTCTTTGTTGGCGACAACACCATAAGTTGACCGTTTCTTGTTCTAAGGAACATATCAGTTTGAACGTAAATTTGTTCTGAGGAACATTTAAACTATTAGCTGCCTTCTTGTTCTCGGGTTAACGGCGGGAGGTGAATTGCCCGGTAGGCAAAATGTAAAAGTGAGTGCGAAAACAGGGACGCTTGTTTATAGCGGTATTGAGCGTTTCGTACTGTGGAGACTAAGATTTAAATATGCGGTCACCAATGAGGCGTGGTTCAATCTTGTGAAATGGGGCAAAGGATGCCCTCGGAAGATGCATGCACAAATGTGGTAAATAAGTGAGATTTTTACTACCTGGCCGGTATAGCACTGTAATGCTTCGAAGTTGACTTTAACATGAAGTTAGGTCATTTTCCTGCCTGCAGGACGCTATAACTATGTAAGTAAATAACTACGACACGGGCCTAGAGAGTGAAAAATACATGTTTCTTGTGGTGCGAATGGTCAAGTTGCATTGCAGGGTGTGATAAGGTAGAGACGTGCCCCACGTATTAAGAAATATTAGGTGCCTCTGTGAGCTGATTAGTTAAATTGCGGTCAGCTGTGGGAGATGCGGGGAATAGGAATTTGTAGTCATGTCGAGTGACGTGAGACCTGTCCGTGCACTGCTTATGGTCGTATTCACATGTGCAGTTTTTAAATCAAACCGATTTGTTGTGTGGCAAATAATCACCACCGCAGTCCGGAAGGGAAGGTAGACCTTAGGGACGATTCTGGACAGGTTATGAGAGGGCTTAACCCTGGTTGTGGGGTTGTATAGCTGGCTGATACAGCCTGGTGAGCAGACCGGCAATTATCAGTCTGGGGGAGATGTGTGTTGGCCCATCCTTAATTCCCCACCCCCATACCTTGGAATTATGATGTAGGTTGGATTTGCCACTGCAGAGTGGGTGGCGTTTGATGGCACCCCTGAAACGTTGTCCTTGCAGGTACAGTGGCTAGGCAGTACAGCCTCAAGAGTTGGGGCTGTAGTTGGTTCTCTTTCCCAGGTAATTTTTTCTAAAGGCATGGGGTTGTTTAGTGAATAACTGCTGCGGTTAGGCCTGCAGGTTTGCTGTGGTCGCATGAGTCTGGTGTCACGAAATTTTTGGTAAATAACTGAGTGCGCATGAATGTCCCTGCGCAGGGTTGGAGATGTCGATGTGGTAGGCGAGGTGGTTTGAATGGTGGCTCGTCTGCTTACATGCTGTTGGATGGACGGTGACGTCTTAGCAGTTAAGCTGGTGGTTGAGTTGATTCTAGGGTACCTTTGCGGAGTCGTCAAGGCCATGTGGTCACATGGGTTCTGTCACCATAGTTCATGTACATTCAATATTTGAAACAAAGTGAAAATAAAAATCCGACTTTTCTTTTGGGGAGGGGAAGGTAATTCTAATTTTATATGAAATATGTGGTATTTATTGTTACCTTTATGGAGATTAGAGTAATGGAGACCATGGCACACTCTTCATTTTAATTTGTAAATTATTTCTTTTGTGTTCAAAGAAAGGCATAAATTTTGTATTTCAAACTTATTAACTAACAGCTTGTTATATTTGTGAGTGTGTTAAACTTCAACAGTAGATTTTCAATGGCTAGTTCTCCATAGAATGCAAAATTTTATATGTATCAATCAGAGATGTGGGTGTAGTGAACATCATTCATACAATCGACTGTTTATTTGTTGTTCTATTTATATTATCAACATTTGCTTTCTATTGTATTATTTGAGTCAGCTGAATTTGGTTACGTTTACAATATCATTTTAACTAACTAAATTAGTTAGACTCTAAAGTTTTTAGGTAAATTTCCAGGTGACAGCTGGGTCCCCTCAAACACATTCTATTTGCAATTGTAAATCTTCGAAATATGCACTTGGTAGCATTGTCAGATTACGATAACCCTAAAAAGGCACGTACAAAGCTATGTATGATTAAAGGTACTTCTCCAGAAATAAAAGAAGTAGAACAAGAAGTTATCTATTTTTCGTATGTTAATTCAAACGTTTTGTGATTGTAGATATTCCTTTAATAATCCTTGCTAGGTTTTAATTTTTTTTCGTCAAAAAATTGTCACTTAATACATGGTTCAGAGTTGTTCTAGTTGTGATTTTAACATAAAAAGAGACCATAGTCTGATCATGACTAAAAGCGTTAATGTTGCCTAATATTGTGTTAGGCCAAAGAAGGGGTTATGATCTTTGTAGGGGGAGGTTTATATGGTTTATATAGAAATACACACATAAACATTCGTAAATCTGAGATTTGACAGTCTAAAATTACCAACTAATGGTTACAATTCACGTCTTCTGCTTTTTATTTTAGATGAACCTGAATGTGAAACTAAGCCCGCACCTCCAGAAGACTGTAAATGGTGTGGAACAGATGAGGATTGTGCTAATTTCAATTTCCAGATATGTTGCCCCTGCGGATCAACCAAATGTTGCCGACCGAAAGGTTTGAACGACTGTGTTGTTGTTTTAATAATTGCCCTTCTATTAAGCCCTGTTACAAGTAACCTCCAATACACGAAAATGTAATTATGCCTGGAAAGGTTTAAAATTCACCTAGAATCTGCAATTGTACCGTTTAATACACTGATTGTGTTTGTAATCAGCTAATTTGTAATGAGGAATTTAGGTGTGATGAAAAAAAAATTCAAATCTACATTCATTAAACGTTTTGCTTTATGAAATTAGCCAACTTTGATCAATCTTACTTTAACCTTTCAAAGGAAGCAATTAACTTTTTTCGTCGTCAGTCTACACTGTTTGGCCGTCAATGAATGAATGCTGATGTACTGCTGTGTCCCCCTTTTTTTGCTGTAGACAGAAATTTTTTTTGTATGGGGAATCGAAAGGTGAAAAATAATGAATCGTTAAACGAAGCAAGCAGTCTGCATTAAAGACTGGCCTTGTGAGGAAACCCAATACACTAGCCTGAGAAAGACAGAAAAGATAACTGCCCCGACTGGGACTCGAACCCAGGAAACTCCGTTTACTAGCCGGGCGCTCTAACCACTGCGCTACCGGGGTGGGTACTGGTTACAGGCTCCAGCAACTTTGCTTTCTTTCTTTCTTTATTTACTATTTGCATTATTTCTAGTGTGGAGGCCAAGAAGCAAAGTCGCTTTCCCTCCTTGTATGTATGTTTGTGATCTTTAGGTCACCACTGAGAAAGATTGAACAGCTACTTAGCTCGGCTGGAGCCTGTAGCCGGTACCCGCCCCGGTAGCGCAGTGGTTAGAGTGCCCGGCTAGTAAACGGGGTGTCCAGGATTCGAGTCCCAGTCGGGGCAGTTGTGTTTTCTTTCTTTCGCAGACTAGTGTATTGTGTTTCCTCACAAGGCCAGTCTTTGATGCAGACTGCTTGCTTCATTTACCCCCTACCTTGGGATTTCTTTCTTTATTTAGTGAATCGTTATGCTCAGCTGGGCCTCAAATTTCTGAAGATATTATTAAGCCAAAACATGCCTTTTATACCTAAGGCAGACAATTGTTTTATTTAATGGACCATTGAAATGAAAAAAATTGTGAAACCTATTACGCTGTTTTATCGAAAAGAAGAAAAGATATTGTAGAGGAGCACAACTATCTTAATTCTCGTAGGGTACTCCCAACTGGTTTATAGACGTAGTGACATTGGTAGAACTGCCACCAGATACAATCCTAGTATTCGATGTTGATTCTAGTTCATTAGTCTTAAGTTGATTCACTCGGAGGTGAAGTATACAACTTGGTTTTACTGTAGCATCACGATATGGTTGAATGTTGGCTTGCAATAGTCGCAACTGGGTTTGATTTGTAGGGTAGACATAATAAAAGAAACGTTCCGTTACTGGACAGCATACCTCACAAGTGCATGCAATAACTTGATTTAATTTTAAGCCAAATATCTCTTTTTGGACTTGGCCACCTATTACATAAATACTGTAAGCTTTTGAACATAAATGGATTATATACCGCGCGCGAATCCAAGATGGCCGGTTAGGGCTTCCGTTAAGCTCTGCCCTCTAAAATAGCACGCACGTGAGCTGGGTTACGCTGACAAGACCTTATATTATATTTTATTTCGCGTAAAATATCCATTTTCCAAATAAAAAAAACTTATTGGTGTGCTAAATAAAAGATTTTAGCAGGAAAGTGAACAGTTTATTTTTTGTTATCATCCATAGTTTGTCCGTAATCGATTTTTTTTTCCCGTGACACCGCTAGTGTCAGCCGCGTGTGATGCTGCAATGTGCGTGTGCGTAAGTTAAGTTATGGTTTTTAAGACTGAAAAATACATAGCTCATCTTAAAATATAAATGAAATGGATAACTAAGTGTGTTTAGTGTTGACTTTGGTGATGAAACGGCGTACATGAACATTTATTTCGATAATTTTTAAAGAAATGGTCGTCCGATGATGCACTGACGTAAGGTAAATAAACACGTTGTTTATGTCACTTCACGTCGAGAAAAAAATACGGTATCTTGAACATGGCATCTAACAGTGGATTCATTTGTTTTCAAATTTTGATTTACCTCTCCCACCCCCCCACCCCCCCAATGAAATGGCATTCAGCATCAATATATCGGTCGTGTTCACTGGCAACTTTCACACCTTTTATTATCGAATGTAAGTCGATTACAATATTTTTTAAAGTTATTTTATTAAAATTGAACCCGTACGGAAGTATGCCCTGCTCTGGTTACCATGAACAGGTTCAATTTTAATAAAATAACTTTAAAAAAAATATTGTAGTCGACTTCCATTCGATAATGAAAGGTGTGAAAGTTGCCAGTGAACACGACCAATATATTGCTGCTGCAGGCCATTTCATTTGGGGGGGGGGGGGAAGAGAGGTTAAACTAAATTTGAAAACAAATGAATCCACTATTAGATGCCATGTTCAAGATACCGTACTTTTTTCGACGTGAAGTGACATAAACAACGTGTTTATTTACCTTACGTCAGGACATTATCGGACGACCATTTCTTTACAAATTATCGAAATAAATGTTCGTGTATGCCGTTTCATCACCAAGGTCAACACTTCACACACTTAGTTATCCATTTCATTAATATCTTAAGATGGATGAGCTATGTATTTTTCAGTCTTAAAAACCATAACTTACTTCTATTATATCGTTGAAAACTAGGCTACACGCACATTGCAGCATCACAAGCGGCTGACACTAGCTGTGTTCGGGAAAAAAATCGATTACAGACAAACTATGGACGATAAAAAAAAATAAACTGTTCACTTTCCTGCTAAAACCTTTTCTTTAGCACACCAATAAGTTTTTTTTATTTGGAAAATGGATATTTTACGCGAAATAAAATATAATATAAGGTCTTGTCAGCATCACCCAGCTCACGTCCGTGCTATTTTAGGGGGCGGAGCTTAACGGAAGCCCTAACCGGCGATCTTGGATTCGCGCGTGGAATATCATCCATTCTCAGTACAGGCAGATTCATTGCTTTATTTGTGCCTTCTATAAGCAATGAATCTGCCTGTACTGAGAATTTATGTTCAAAAGCTTACAGTATTTATGTAATAGGTGGCCAAGTCCAAAAAGAGATATATGGCTTGATATTAAATCAAGTTTGTGCTTTCTTTTGTCGTCTCATTGGTACTTAGCCGTAAGAAGTTCAGTGTATTACACTGAAAGGCAGATATTAAGGCAGGGCACAAATAACATTTACTCTTGTTTACTCTTAGTATTAACTATGCGTTAAATTTAGAATTTAAAGAGGACCCTGTTTTGTTACCTTTTTGGGTGTGCTCTAAAATAATAATAATAATAATAATAATAATACACTTATTGCCACATGTAAGAGGCAATGCGAGAGGGAAGGATATCAAATTAATACCACTGACTCCCTACCGCAAGAAATTAAAAAATAAGTAGAGTTTCTACAATAAAAGCTACAATACAATTTGAAAAAGCATAAGAAAAATGTATAAAACTAAAACGGGTGAGTAAGGGTACCCAAGTCACAATAGCTAGAACAACAATCAAGGGCAGTGTTCAGGTCTCGACAGAAAGGCCTTAAGGTTACAATCGTTAATCATTCTCTTAAACATAGTTACCGAGGAAGCCGAGACAATCCTGTCGCTAAGAGTGTTCCACACTGGCACTACCCTAAGAGAAAAAAAGGACTTTCTACAGTTAAGTTTAAATTTAGGGGTCACAAGCTTGAGGCAATTGCCCCTGGTACGAATATAGGTGCGGAATTCAAATAGTGGTAGATCATGTGGCAGCAAGCAGTGGACAATCTTAAATGTCAGGATCAAGTCTGGTTTTAATCTTCTCATTTCGAGTGAGTCAACCCCAAGTAACCCGAGGCGTTGGCAATAGGATAATTTATTCAAACCGGGTAGTGTCTTTGTTAAACGCCTCTGAACAGACTCAATTTTGTCAATGTCTTTCAAGAGACTAGGTGACCAAACCTGGCTCGCATATTCAACAAGTGGGCGGACAAATACTTTAAAAGCCCAAAGTTTGGTTTTCATATTCCCTGAAATGAAGCATCGCTGCACAATTGCAGCACGGCGGTATGCCTGGGATGCAATAGTGTTGCAGTGGGTGGAGATCGCGTTGAAACCAGATACCAAGATCTTTAAAGGATTCAGTAACAGTACTCAATCTCTTGTTGCCCAAGCTGTAACAATGAGGGGACCGAGGCCTCCCGACAGAGAAAATTTGGCATTTGTCCATAGATAATGGCAGTTGCCAAGCCTCGGACCAATCGTGCACGTATGCGATGCCCGATTCAAGACCAGAAAAATCGTTATTAGTAACAACAGTGGAGCAAAGTTTAAGATCATCAGCGAATTTAAATTGAGATACATTTGGTTCAACATTTTGAAGGTCGTTTAGAAAGAGGACAAAGAGAAGCGGGCCGAGCACAGAGCCCTGAGGGACACCACTAATCAGCTCACAAGAAGCAGAGAACTCCCGCTCAACAATTACACGCTGTGAACGCCCGCAAATAAAGGATCTGATCCAGGCCAACAGTTTCCCTTCAAAACCGTAGAATTTCAGTTTGAAAAGCAGTTTAGAGTGTACAACAGATTCAAATGCTTTTTTATAGTCGAAAAGAAGTATATCCGTATTAACACCGATTTTAACGGCTTCGGTCCAACCATCTAATGCCAACAACAGTTGGTGAACTGTAGACCTGCCTGGCAAGAAGCCAAATTGATCATTGCAGATAAGATTAAATTTTGAGATGCGGCACATCATTGTGTTGCGAACAATGGTCTCCATGATCTTGCACGGTACAGAGGTCAATGAAATGGGACGATAATTACTTGGGTCTGTGGGATTGCCTTTTTTAAAGATGGGGACCACAGATGCGGTTAGCTAATCATCAAGTTTACCTGTTTCAAGTTTATTGCCGGCATTAAATCACAGGCTGATATTTGTATTCTTAGAGAGGGAACAAATAACTTTTGTGCTGTTGTTTATTTATCGTTTTCGTTGTACTCAAAATTAATTTGTGTAAAGTTAAGTGGCCTATAATCACAGGCTGATTTTCACTCTAATACTGTTGTGCAGCAAAGCATAATGGCGGTGTGTATGTCCAATGAATATCTGGAAATCAAGATGATGTATGGGTAGTCTAGATGCAACTGAACTGAGGTTGCAAGACTACTCAGCTGTTCCTTGAGTCATGACCCCCAATCAGTTATTCAGCAATGTGGTCAGCCAGCTTGGTGAAACTGGCAGATTTGCCCCAAGACCACAGATGGTAGGCCACACCCTGCCAGAGGTGTTGCTAGCAAAACTGCTGTTGTCGCTTATACAGGGTGTTTCAGAATAAAACCGAGAAACTTCCAGGGCATACTCATGTGGTAAAGACAAGTAGAAAAGTTCTATATAACACCTATCCAAAAATGCTGTTACGAAAATATCGCTCTATTTGACCCAATTCTTTTATGATTGAGTATTTAAGTCATGGTTTAGTGGAAGCGGTGGAAGCCTGCATCAGACTGCCTTGCAAGGTGCACGCCGTACTGTAGCCTCATACTAAACAAACTCTGATACATCAAGGTGCACCTACCAGTGGGAAAACTTCACGATAATAAATTATGTTCGAAACTGCAGTACCATCTAATCTTGCCAAGACAGGAGCAACTTGCCGAGATCTCAGTATGTTGACACTTTTTGCCGTGAAGTTGACCTGGATTCTTTTCAAGTCTTCTCTCTAACCAGTAGCTCTTAACGTTTGCCTATGAAATATGCTAGAAGTAATGCTGTATTTTAATTAAGAAAGCAAACGAATGTAGCAGAAGTTCCTTTTTATTATTCCTAAGAAAACCTGTTTTATTTTCCTGAAACTGGGCAGCCCAAACATGTTCATTGTTCCCGACGTTTAAAAAAAAACCTTCGTTAACCAGCTGAAAGCCATAAGGGGAGAATGTAAATGGTCTGTTCCCACTGATGATCCTGGAAGGTTGGGAATGGGAGGATAGGGAGGAGGGTTAACCAACTGGGCCATTGGCTTTATAGTCTACATTGTGCAAGGCAACTGCCAAATTTACAGCCGTAGTTACATCGTACAGTAATTTTTATAAAAGTGCTTAAGAACGATGGTTAACATTATCAAAAGGCATGCCTTCCTAGGTCAGATCAGGTATTTCAATGTCTTAAAGAGTTTGCGATTCCGGAATCTGCTTGGAACGTATACAACGCTCGTTAAACCCGCCCCATCCCCTCATCTCCCGGGCCAATAGCCATAAAGTGGACTCTAGTTTTGTTTTTTTAACTGCAAAATATAAATAAATAAATAAAATGAACAGAACAAAGGAGAAGGGAGATGAAGGCCCCTGAACAGTGGGCAGGGAAGGGGGGGGGGATGCACGGGAACCAGCTCCTCCTCCTCTCCCCTCTACTCCATCGAAACCCCATAATGTGTCATAATGCTAAATAAGTTCCTCTAGAATATGTGAAAAAGCAGAAGCTGGATACGGCAGTGATGTACCGTAAAATGCTTCAGCTTCAGCTTCCCGGACCCTACTTGGGAGCTAACAACACCCCTAGCTTTGTTCGTCGTCCTGCGAATTTTTTTTCTGAGCCGTGGCTACGGTGCCACTATATCGAGACATTCAAGAAACAAATTCGGTGACATTTCTCACAAAAGGTGGGGGACCAGATCCCTCAAACCAGTCCTCAACCGATGCATACAATCTTTGCGCATAATTTAAAACGAAACCATATTTCACAAAGCAGTTCACATCCTCAACCACCATTTCCAACCTATCCCCCCTCTCCGAATAAAATGCAAGTAGTACGAAAACATTTATCAAAAGCAGCAATGTTTTTTACAGCTTTGAGCAACATTTATTGTGTGTAGAAATTATTAACCTACGCCATCCTTTAAAGGTTTTTTAAAATTAATTTACAACTCTCTTCGCCAGAGTTAGACGTAGTTACATTTTTGAACGAAATTCATTTAGGCCTATCATGAAGTTTTGCAGCAGGTGATTGGTGCACTGAGTGAATCTTGAGTTTGTGGTGCTAAGAATTTGGTCTTAAACCATCACCAACGCTTCTTACCAGTTGACGCTGCTTAAACACATGAGAAGGTGTATGAGGGCACAATAAAGCGTGCACCTTGAAGGCATTCAGTCACAGCCTGTGACTCACAGGCTCCAATTAAGCCATACTTAAATACTCGATCATAAAATAATTGGGGTCTAATAGGGCGATATCGCGGTAACCAAGCATTTTTGGATAGGTGTTGTGTAGGATTTTTTTTAATTGTCTTTACCTCCTTAGTATGCCCTGGAAGTTTGTCGGTTTTATTCTGAAACACTCTGTATGCAACAGAATCCCCACACCAGCACACGGCATAATGCACAACAGGTGTGATTGGCCAACGGTCCATGTGAGGATATTACAGAAATACAAAGTTCATCCTTACTACATCCATGTACACCATTGGCTACTGGCTGTGGATGCTGTTCACATGGCCAATACATTGTTGACTAGTGCAGCTCCACACACCCAACAACCCAGTGAATTTGACTTACTTAGTTCTGTTTTGTGGAGCACTGAAGCGTCCGTTTTTAGGGATGGCAGTATTAACTTGCACAATGCACGATATTGGGCAGAGACAAACACATTCTGGCTTTCAGCCATCTGGAACAATGGGCACCAATATCTGGTGTAGCATAATTATTGGCGACACACTGATCTGATCTGTTTTTTATGATAGTAACCTCACTGCTCAAGATATCAGCCAACTATCCTCGAAGACAGAGTCACGTAATATCATGTCGACTTGATACTCAATGTTTGCCAAACTTTGTGGTAACCAGTTGGATGGTGCACCACCCCATTGGGCTGGATGTGTGCAGATAGCTGGATGCTTCATTTCCTCAAAGTTTGATTAGGCGTGGAGGGCCGACAGTGAGGCTGCTCAGATTTCTTCCTGTGGGGTAAATCAATACCACACGCCTCCTCTGAACATTGAGGATTTACAGCAACGTATACATGACGCCTGTGCCACATTCGGTCCCCCTACTCTGCCGACAGAGTGAAGCTGTCTGTAAAGCCAAATGCGATAAGAGTATGACAAGCCATAGTGAGCAAAATCGCATTAAAATACATCCTCACTACCCCCACAACACAATAATGCAACTTAAATTAAGTGAAAACTGAGAATATCTATATATATATATATATATATATATATATATATAATAGGCTTGGGTGCCACTGAGAAAATTCATCATATGTGCACGTGTATGCGTGTTACTGAAGTTCAAGCGAAAAAGGGGAAAGGGGTGACCAGGGAGGTGGCTCAATCTGACCATGCAGTGGGAGAATGTGGAGGGGGGAGGCAGGAGGATGCAGGGGGGGGATCAGGATGATTCGGGGGGGGGGGGGGGGGACGGGGGGGGGGGGTTGGGCACCATTCTGACCGGTAAGTAGGTATTCGGGAACTGGCTGGACTGGCGTATGTTAACGCCGGCGATAAGCTAGTATCTTTAAAATAGCAACAGGATGTGTTGTTTTTTAGATAGAAAATGACATTCACAAAAACATTTTATCACGGATTCATGTTAGTTGGTAGATAGGCTTATAACAAACTTGAATGAATAATTAAATATATTTTTTCATATTTGGTTCTTTGGGAACATGAGTAATCCAGCAATGCAGTGACCCACAGGCAATTTTTTTTATATCATTCATGTGATTGGAATCAGCTTTCTGTCAGTTTGGAACTGAAGAGCTTATCTAACAGTCTTTAATTGCTAACGATGCTCTGGTCTCTAGGATTGTCTCTCAATGATGATGGTGCACATTCTGACTAAGACTTTTGATCAACTTTCGCAATGTGTTTGACAGCCGTTCAGAGAAAGATGTGGAGGCAAATATAAAGATTAACATGGTGAATGAACTGCTGTTAAGTGTTTATGCATGTAGACATAAACTCCTCTGCATTGCCTTCACCACATATAACTGACTGTAAGTGACTGAACTGCAACTGACTGATTATACTCTAGCATTTGACCATATCACATGAATCTTATCAAATACTTATATTTTTAAAATTTGACTGGTGTCAAGAATTAAAGCAGTAACAGAACCATCTTAGATCTTCAAACCAGTCGATTGACTGATTTATCATAACATTTAATTCAGTATTTTTTAATTAATTGTAAGGGAGATCTAGTTTTGTCGCCCAAAATTTGTGGAGCTTCTGTTATACCATTATAGTCTAGGAGAGAGCTTGGTTGTTGCCCAAAACTCCTCATACCGAAAGGAACTCATTAAGCTCCTATCATTTTCTATTAAAGAATACCTGGATTTCTGTGGGCTAAAAGAGATTTTACTTCTAGAAAAAGAATCTTCGACTACATGAGTCATAGTTCCCATTAGGTAAAATTTCCTGCATGGGTCGGATAGCGGTAATAATTTTACTTAAAGAAACAATCAAAAAAAATTATGGATAAAATCACCATTGCAAAAATATTCCTCATTCAAAAAAACCACTCATTCCGTGTAGTTTTTTAAAAACTGTCACGTTTCTATGACTTTATTATTATTGTCTGTTATATAGCGGATTGACGGTTTCTTTCTACTTACCTGCTTGTTTTAAATTTTGTTTTCAGTTCCGAAAACAATCAGCAAACCTACAGTCACACCAGATACAGGTATGTATCCTTACAAAACTTAGAAGTCAGAAATTTAATAAAGACAAGTTTTGTCTTTGTATTTGAGTCTTATTTTTTCTTTAGAAACCAGATTTGTAGTACTTTCATACTGAAGGACATTATGAGCTTATCGTCAACAAATAAATAATATTAATATTATGATCCTTTGGCCGCTTCTTTTCGTTGGGGGAGGGGGGGGGGGGAAGAATTTAAATTAACAGCTCAATTATTAAGTAGCGCAGAGGTCCTGGGTTCAGCACTACTCAATTCATAAAGGGTAGTAATGGATATTAGATAATCAGCACCATGCTACTACTAAGTAAAAAACTGCGTAAAACGGTAAATTTAGTTAATAAGAGGAGAAATTTATTTAGCGTACTGCAGTGTGTTCCGATGCCATAATAAGTTTAAAATATGACTGTTTTCAGAACAAATTAAAGAGATGAACCGGTGTATCTCAAAGGTGGTTAACATTCTTCGCCAAAAGGCTGACTAAGTCTTCACCAGCTGTGGAACTTGTCTGAATGGCACAATACGTTCCTTGATAATTATAATACTTCAAGAATTATTCAACGTCTCTAGGTTAAGAATTAGGATATCATAAACTTGACGTTAATCAGGCCTACAAAACATGGCGTGAATACTACCACAAAGAGATGAACGAGAAAAATTCCCTACGTCTGTTGCTACTTAAACAAGTAATCAAAAATTCTTAACACTGCAAGACAGGAACAGAACACGCACACCAATAGTTTTGCCGTTCGGCCGGTGGTTGAAATACGTCGTCGCATTGAGTAACGAGGCGTGAATGCAAGCTAAAAAATTATAAATATTGACATCTATCAGTAGTTCAATTACATTCTTTGTGCTCAGGTATCCATGGATGTCATTAAAACGCGTCTAACAGCGTGTTAATGACATTCATGGATGTATGAACACAAAGAATGTGAATTGAATGTCTTTACCTGATAAGGTGTTAACAGTCCCAAGAAGATGCGAAATGAATATGCCTTCCTTGGAAGTTACAGCTCACGCATCAACCAGCATACAAGAGAACCCGGATACACTCCAAAGGTTCCACATACATAATAAACACATCAGTGCCATGCCCACAGACAGCGTTGACATCACACCGACAACCAAACTTAGAATTTATGAGTGTGTTTAGAAGTAGCGTATACAAAGTAAAGATAAAAATTAGCATAATCAGCTGATGAGTTATAATTAAAAACATAGAATGCTAAAGACCAAATGAAGAGAATGGAATCAAAATATGTTAGGAACAATATAACGTAAACTAATAATAAGTAAAGAGTAAAGACATGGAAACTAAAAACAATTAATGACGTAGTAACGGAATTGCCAAGGTGCATCAAGGTACTCACCAACAGTGGAAAGAGGCATCACCGAAAACTAGGAGTGTTACGATTTCCAGCCAAGGCGTCCAATAACCAGCCTAAGCAGTGAAATCAGCCACGAAACACGACAATAATAATAATAATAATAAATAATAAATTTATTCCATTTTCAAGGCTCGAAGTTTCATACACAAAAACATGTGAGAACCACAATACAAACATATAATAATTTAATAATAATTTAATAATAATTTAATACAGTAAGTAAGTACATTAAGTACGAATTACAGTGAGAAGCACGAGTCTCTTTCGAGTCTGTATGTGCTGGTTTAGGCAAGTAAAATTATTATATAGAGTACATTTTTTTTCCTTCAATTAGCTACACAATTCATTAGCACAAATGTTATATCCTATGAAATCTACAACACCAATAATAAATAACAAATGAATAATACATAAGATAATAGAATTGGTAATATATAATAAATAGTAAAATTAGTACAAATGTTATAGCTTAGGCAATGTACAGCACAATTACAATTTTTCTAAATGAAAGAAAAATTAAAATAATAGTAATGACATTAGTTAACAAGTTTTATATTTTGGAAATTCAACCCATCAAAGCATTTAAATAGCCATTCTTTAACTTCTTTTTTCACTTTATTGATATTATTTAATTTTCTAATTTCTGATGGCAATTTGTTAAAAATAGTTGGGACAACAAAATTCATACCTCTTTTCCCGTAAGAGTTTCTAAAAAAGGGTATAACCAACCAATTATTGTTATTCCTAACGCTTCTAGTAATAGGTATTTTCCATTCCATGTTAAAATAGCATTGCACTATAACTGTATATTCCGTTAATTGTTGTATAGTCATTAGCCTATTTTCATTAAAAATATGTTTTTCATTATTCTTATTGCCAAAAAAAAATTTTGCTGCTTTATTAAGTATTTTTTGTAAACGATTAATAAGTCCAGAAGTTGTTGATGCATACACAGTACATGCGTATCTAACAATGGATAAAACACTGGCTTCATAAATAAGTTTCTTATTGCTAATGTTTAAGGAGTCTCTTACTTTGTACAAAGTTGGTAAAATTTTTCTGACTTTCATGATCAGTTCTTCAACATGGTAATAAAATTTCCAATTTTTATGAATTTCCAAGCCCAAATATCGAGATTGTGACACCTTTTTTAATTTTTTACATGAACAATTCCTGATTTGGCAGTCTGAGTGATGAGCAACAATTTCAATGTTTTCTGTGTTCATGTGAGACGTTGTAATTGGCATTAAGCATGTTTTTTCAACACTTATGTACAATAATAATAATAATAATAATGTAATAATAATAATAATAAATTTATTGCATTTTAAGGCTCGAAGTTTTTAAAATAAAAACTTGTAAGAGCTGCATACATACAATATTTTATACTACAAATAAAAAATACATTTAAATACATAGGAAATGTAAATGATATATACAAAATAGTCAAGTACAAAAAAGAGTTTTTTCTAAATAAAATTAATTCACATAAAATCTACTGTTTAGTTATTTTAGTAATTTAATATTTAATATGTAGTTCCTATTCAGCTAACAGTCTTCTGTAATCTCCTACTTTAGTTTTCGTAAGAATTTATGCATACTTATTTTAATTCTCTTTTCAAAATCCATTTGCTTTGATAGTTTAATGGGGAATTCCAGTGGTTTATACTTCCCTTGGGCATTGTACACAGGCATTAAACACACAAAAAACAGCAAACGTAGGTTTGGTAGGTCCAAACATCAATTTTCTAAAAGCTACTTCTTTTGATTCGAAGAGCAGCGCCATTTTTATTCCATTTTAAATCTAGTTGTTGACAGCAGGCATCGCGGATTTGCCAAGGAGACCGGAAGTAGTTGCCGACAACGCACCCAGAGAGCATACACCACGACACTTCACGTGGCTGTGAGAAACAGCGAGACAATGCGAGAACCTGCAGTTCACTTTCGTGCGGTTGCGGTTTTTGCTAAAATTAAAAACAAACATACAATGCAGTTTGCCACAATGTGGCAATTATTTGAAAAGGATGAGGAAATCTACGTCAATTTATGTACGACCTAGTAATATTAAAAGCGCACCGAGTGTAGGCAGTAGGAGTACCCAATTTAGGATTGAATGATGCAGAAAAAGAGTACGTGTTCGCCGCGTTTTGCGGAGACTGACTATAATGCTGCAGTTATGACAAGAACACTAAGAGTCAATTCAGTCCCCCTACCACACAGGTTAGATTAGTTAGATCAGGCCTGCAAAACATGGTGTGAATACACCACAAAGAGACGGACGAGATAGATTCCCTACGTCTGTTGCTACTACAACAAGTAATCAAAAATTTTTAACACTGCAAGACGGGAACAGAACATGCACACCAATAGTTCTGCCGTTAGGCCGATGGTTGAAATACCACATATTTAAAAAAAAATTTAATGTTTGTAAATGAAATACCACATATTTTTTTTAAAATTGTTATTGTTTTTTTTTTATTTTAAATGAAAACTAATAGATCACACATATATATTAGTGAGAAAGATTGTAATAAACAACGTCCTCACCACCCCAACAACATAACACAATAAAAGTAATGCAACTTAAATTAAGTGAAAACTGAGAATATAGCATTAAAATCGCAACAGGGTGGGTTGTTATTTAGACATCGTACTCACAAAAATATTTTATCACGGATTCATGTTGGTTGGTACATAGGCCTATAACAAACTTGAATGAATAATTGAATATATTTTTTCATATTTGGTTCTTTGGGGACATGAGTAATCCGGCACTGCAGTGACCTACAGGCTATTTTTTTTTATATCAGTCATGAGATTGGACTCAGCGTTCTGTTAGTTTGGAACTGAAGAGCTTATCTAATGGGCTGTAATTGCTGAATTGCTTTGGTTCCTAGGAATGTCTCACAAAGATGGTGATGCACATTTTGTCTAAGTCGTTTGATCATAGTTTCAAATCAGTTAAGAGAAAGTTGTGGCATCAAGTATAACAATTAACATTAAGAAAGGTAGACATAAACTTCTCTGCACGAATACTAACATTGCCTTCACCAAATGTAACTGACTGTAAGTGACTGAACTGCAACTGACTGATTATACTCTAGCATTTGACCATATCACATGAATCTTGTCCAATACATGTATTTTTAAAATTTGACTGGTGTCAAGAATTAAAACAACAACATAACCATCTTAGATCTTCAAACCAGCGGACTGACTGATTTAAGATCGCATTTAATTCAGTACTTTTTAATTCGTTGTAAGGGGGATCTAGTTTTGTACTTAAAATTTGTGGAGCTGCTGATTACCATTATAGTCTACGACAGAGCTTGGTTGTTGCTCAATATTCCTAACACCTAAGGGAACTCATTAAGCTCCTATCATTCTCTAATAAAGAATATCTGGACTTCTCTGGGCTAAAAGAGATTTTCACTTCTAGAAAAAGAATAGTCAACTACATAGCCATAGCATAGTTGCCATTAGATAACATTTTCGGCATGGCTCCGATAGCAGTAATAATTTTAATAAAAGAAGCAACAAAAAAATTATGGATGGAAGCAGCATTGCAAAAATATTCCTCATTAAAAAAAACATTCATTCCATGGAGTTTTTATTAAAACTGTTGCGCTTCTACGGCTTTATATTTATTGTCTCTTTATTATGGTAATTGATAATTTCTTTCTACTTACCTTCTTGTTTTAACTTTTATTTTCAGTTTCGACACCGTTTAGCATACTTACAGTCACACCAGAATCAGGTATGTATCCTTACAATACTTAAAAGTTAGAAATTTAATAAAGACAAGTTTTGTCTTTATGAATTTGAGTCTTGTTTCCTTCTTTAGAAACCACATTTGCAGTACTTTCCTACTGAAGAACATTACGACCGTATTCTCAACAAATGAATAATAATAATATTACAACCCATTGGCCACTTCTGTTCACTGGGGAAAGAACTTGAATTAACAACTCAGTGGTTAAGTAGTACAGAGGTGCTGTGTTCAGCGCCACTCAATCCATTAAGGGTAGTAATGGAATATTAGATAATCAGCACCATGCTACTACTAAATGAAAAACTGCGTATTGCCGCAGATTTAGTTAATCAGGAGAGACGTTTATTTAGGGAATCATGAACAATTCTACATCAGTGTGTTTTGATGCCATAACAAGTTAAAGGGGGGCTGCCAGTGGCCCCTTGGCTTGTCCCAAGTGGCATTTTCATTTTTGCTCTAGCGTCCCTCCCGAAGCTTCCACTCTACCAGCAAGGTACTTGCAGGAGTTCCGATGCCTGTGTTCTCAGTACGCAGGTTATCAGTGGCTGTTTACTGATGGGTCGAAGTCAGACGTTGACGTGGCGTGTGCTTGTGTGTGTAAGGGAGTAACGGTTGCCCATCGCTTTCCATCAGGCTATTCTGTGTTTTCTGCAGAGCTTTGGCTCTCGGTTTGGCGGTGGAATGGATCCTTGATCTTCAGGGCACGTTTTTCATTGTCTTTAGCGATTCCATGAGTGCCCTGGAGTCCTTGGCGAATTACAATCCTCGGAACCCCTTGAGACAACGTGTCCAAGCTTTGCTTTCCTGTTTGCCTGGCCAGCGGAAAATCGTGCTTTTCTGCTGGATCCCGGGCCATGTTGAGATAAGTGGAAATGAGCAAGCTGATTCTGCAGCGAAAGGGCCCTTTGTGGCCCTCTCGGAGGGAATTTCAGCCTTGTTCCCTCGGACTCCTTTCCAACTCTGCGTCTGAGGTTACACGCTTTTTGGCAAACCTTGTGTGACAGACAGGACGGTAATAAATAACGAGCTATTAAAGGCACTGTTGGTTAATGGCTCTCGGTGTGTTGCCGGAGTCGCCGTGAAGAGGTAGTGTTGTCCCGTTTGCGCATTGGTCACACCCGACTTACTCACTGTTTCCTTTAGCGGGGGTTGACCCTCCTGAATGTTATTGGTGTCGACGGCCACTTACGGTCCAGCACTTCCTTGTTGATTGTCGCCATTTTGATGGTGTTCATTGGCGTTTGCATCTTCCACGTGACATTGCGCTTCAATTGGCCGATAAGTCTGTCCTTCTGTCCGATGTTTTTCAATTTTTGCAGGAAGTACAGATGTATGACAAGATTTAGAGTAGGGGTTTGAATAATATCTGTGTAATGTGTGGTGCAGTGGCAATCCGGACCACTGCACTGTGACTGAGGTTGGCACAAATGACCAAGCTGTCAACGCGCCATTAAGCCTCAATCCCCCATATCAACTTAAAAAGATGTCTGTTTTCAGAACAAATTAAAAAGATGAACCTGTGTATATCAAACGTGGTTAACATTCTTCACCAAAAGGCTGACCTAAGTCTTCACCAGCACTGGAACTTGTGTGAAGAAATGGCACAATGGCCTCATTGATAATTACAAATGCTTCAAGAAGAATCAACCTCTTCTGCTTAAGGATTAGGGCCAGGCCTACAAAAGATGTTGTGAATGAACAGCAAAGCGACGGACGAGAAAAATCCCCTACGTCTGTTGCTACTACAACAAGTAATAAAAAAATTCGTACCACTGCAAGATGGAGACCCGCACACCAATAGTTTTGCAGTTAGGCCGGTGGTTGAAATACGTCGTCGCATTGAGTAACGAGTAGTGAATGCAGGCGAACAAATAATAAATATTGACATCTATCAGTCATTCAATTAACATTCTTTGTGCTCATATATACATGAATGTCATTAACATGCATCTCTCAGCATGTTAGTGACATCCATGGAAGAAAGAATGTTAACTGAACCATTTTATAACTTTCCAAGTTGTTGACAGTCCCAAGAAGCTGTGAAATGAATCGACCTTCCTTGGAACTTACCACTCACGCATCAACCAGCATACGAGAAAGGCTGCGTCCACTCCAAACGTTCCGAATTGAAAGACAGAAGTAACCACGTCAGTGCCATGCCCACAAGCAGCTGTGACATCACACCGACAACCAAACCTAGAACGTATGAGTGCGTTAGGAGGCAGTGTATACTAAGTTAAGATAAAAATTAGCGTAATCAGCTTATGAATTATAAAAAAAAAATAGAATGTTAAAGAACAAATTAAGAGAACAGAATCAAAATTTATGAGGAATAATATAACGTAAACTAATAATAAGTAAAGAGCAAAGGCATGCAAACCAAAAACTATTAATAATGTAGTAACAGAATTGCCAAGGCTCATCGAGGTACTCACCCACAATGGAAAGAGGCATCACCGAAAATTAAGAGTGTTACCATTTCCAGCCAAGGCATCCAATAACCAGCATAAGCAGTGAAATCAGCCGTGAAACACGTCAATAATAAGAATAATAAATAATAAATTTATTACATTTTCAAGGCTCGGAAGTTTTATACACAAAAACATGGGAGATTCGCGATACATATATGTAATAATAATAATAATAATAATAATTTTATTGCATAACATTGCTCGAAGTTTGAATGAAACTTGTGTGAGCTACAATAACTTACATAATTAATAAATAAATTAACACATTAGTACAACCATGAATTTTAGGGTTAAGGAGGCGAATTTCTGACTGAGACCCATTCTGAAACGCCTTAGATACGATCACATTAGTTCAGTCTTAGTTTATAGAGGGCGCCACGTGTTTTATGTGGTAATTTATACTCAGTTTTTAGCCTAAAATTAAACTAAACTAAACGAAACTAGCTTATATTTAATTATTATTTAGCCTAGCTTAGTTGTAATTTAGTTTACTTTAGATTTGGGCTGAAACATGAGCAAACATTACCAGATAGAACACGTGGTGCCCTCTGAAAACTCGGACTGAACTAATGGGGACAAATTTAACGTGTTTCAATAGAGACTTTTAGAGTTACAAATTCTCCTCCCAAACCCTATAAATTCTTGGTACAACAAACAAAGATAAATATTTTTCTTTGCTACAGTACTTTCGCGTCTGCTGTACGAAGTGCTCTGTCAGATGGGCAAACAACTTTTGATGCTTTTGCTACTTTATCTTCTTCACTGGTTTTTCTTGGAATTACCTTCGTCTTCTCTTCATGTTCGCCATCGTCATTCTCCTTTTGTGGGCAATTTTTGGCAATATGATGTAATTTTGAACAACAATAGCATTACCATAACGTTTGCCACTCTTCTCGGATTGCTTCTTTCTGCTCGGCTTGTCATGACGTTCAGTTTGCTTTTGGTCGGGTAGGAATTGCTTCGTTTTGGTGAATAAGGCTTTTATTTTCTTCTTCAGGCTCTTATTTAGGCCTATCAGCTTTTCGTTTTTCTTCCAACAGTAGTTTAGCTTCGCAGTTATTATAGTTTACAAATTGCTTTCCTGATACTCCAGATTTAATATCAGTGCTTCATAGCTTTTGAGTAAACCCATTAACATGACAAGTGCGATTTCTTTGTCAGTAAAATCGTGACTACAGGCTGCTAATTTACATTGTACTTCCATTTACGACCTAAACCATGCGCAATGGCTGTTTGCCGTGACATCACCATGAGTTAGCCAATGACGAACGAGAACAATGGCTGTTTGGCCGTCTGATTGGACTAGCGCAGTCACGTGATATGAACGTCACAGCAAACAGCCATGGCATGTGGTATAAGTATGATGTCACCTTCTTACCGTTTTTCATATTTATTGTGAAAAATTCTCTTAAATTGGATAATATGGAGCAGTCCGTATTTGGCGTGAATTTCAGCTAAATTCTCGCAAGCTGCTTTAGCATGCACACAATCTCCAATATCGTCAAGGTATTCATTCCTATCTTCTACACCTAGGAATAGAAAAGTCAGCACGTTGTCACTTGCTTTTCTCTCTGCCATATCCAGGATCAACGGCCTCCCAGATCTCTTTACTAATGCAGCTCTAGCTCTTATCCACCATGCATGGTAATTTTCTGTATTTAATTTTGGTGTTTTGAAATAATTAGAATTTCCTACACGAATGCCGTATTTTCGTCCTTGGTTTACTTCAAAACACAAGTTAATAAAGTTTTGTTTGATCAGTGTTATTTTTACGTTTTCCGTTTCGGCCACGAATTCAAAGATTCATAGAGTTCTTTTATGGTATTTCGGCTTATCACTATTTAATAGTTCGTTAAAATGCGTCTTTTGCGAGTATTTTGGCTCTACTCATGGTTCCGACCACGTTGAGGAATCTTCGTTGAGCGCTTTTGCTCCCTCGTTGTAGCGGCGACGTGGTGGAGCGTTAGGCCTATTTACTCACCGCCATTTTTTGCTTCATTGCGACTATCAGCCGTCTCCAAGATCGTTGTGTTTTTCACTTCCAAAATTCACTTAGTTCCAAATTTTAAAAATCCAATTAAAGTTTAAATTCATTTACAGGGCCCTAACCTGTTATTTTTGCAGCAGTTAGTTTTAATTTATATGAAAATTAGGACGAGACCTTTTAACATGCGACCAACATCGTTGCCTGCTTACTACGGAAGAACACAGACCTTTACAACATCGCCTAGATAAGGCTATGTGGCGTTTACATGGCGCTAAGTATAATTTTTAGAAAAATTAGCTCCAGAGATCCAACTTCACGTAAAAACAGCTCTTTAAGGCCGGTTGCCACCAAATTAGCACTGCAGCATGTAGGCCTATCGAGTTCTCTCTCGTAAGAAGCAAAGGAATGCACAAAGCAAAACTTTTAAACGCAACAAACAAGCCACGTGATTATTGAGTACAAATTTGGTGCGCCCTCGTGCACCTGGAAACAAGCTATAAAGATTAACGATATTAGTGTCACTAGATGGCGCGTGGGGATTTTAGAATTTTTTTCCATGGCGCCATCTAGTGACATCAGTATCTTTAACTTTTATAGCTTGTTTCCAAGTGTACCAAATGTTTACTCAATAATTATGGAGTCACGTGGCTTGTTTTTTGCGTTTAAAAGTTTTGCTTTGTGCATTCCTTTGCTTCCTGCGAGAGAGAACTCGATAAGGAGCAAATGAGCCTCTTAACTATAAAACAGAGGCCAATACATAGTTTTTGGCAATTTAGGCCTCTATATACAAAGGTTTTGACAGTCCACAACAACAGTAAGGGAAAAGTGCATTCAGTGAATGAGAGTGGCAGTGTTTTTTGTAGGAATTTGATTTTTACAGAACTTGGCGTTTGTCTATCCTTTGGTTTCATTGTTTTTTGGGCTGGCAGTGTTCATTAATTACCACAGCTTTCGACTTGCTTCAATACACATAAAAAATGCCTTCCCTTTTCCATATCCAACACGCTAATGACTTTCGCAGCAGTTACACACGATTACACCATCGTTTGTAACTGCTGCAACCAACAGCAATTACAACCATATTGAATTGTTAGAAAACTGAGTCAGCAGTTACACACGTTTGAACTGTTGCAAAAATGAGTCACACAAGAAAGCCAAAATGGAGGCGAGCTCCTTTCGTAAAAATGTAATACCATGATGACTTTGACGGGGACCATCAAGGCCATTTGAGGTCACAAGGTCATCCGAATTTGCAGTTTAGTCTTTACAACTACAGCGGAAACTTGTTGTCTAAAGGACATAGAAAATTCATTTTGAATGTAACTGTGGACAAAATTTTGCGAATCCTGAGTATGTACCCATGCAAAAAAATCTCGGGTCTATAAAATGTTGCAAAGTTAATTGTTTTGTTTCATCTAATGTTTTCTGTGCTGTTGTATGTCAACTGTTAATAAAATAACTAGCCGAATGGTCAAGAGGCACTATCAATTCGACAAAGAGAAAGGCATCACGTTCCACCAACCAGCATCCCAACCAAAACACTAAGATGGAAACAACGTCATCCATGTAGCCAAATGTAGCCTAAAATAAGCGATGAGAAAGCTCTTAAGTGTTTAAAAGGCCACTTAATGCTGGTCCATCATCAAAACTCGGTGGCCGATCGCTCCCCGTTTTGCATCTTTTTTTTTCTTTTATGTTTTCTCTGATATACTGTTTCTTTTGTCCCTTACATAATACATGAATTGTCACATCTTTGTAAAACTAATATTAAGTTTTATTTTGCAGTTGTAATCCAGATGACGCTCAATGTGACATCACTGGAGTTCAAAGAGGCTTTGTCGAGACCGGATTCTGAGGCGTTTAAGGAACAAAGCTGGAATTTGTCTGCAACCATTGAGCCTCTCTTCGATGACATCCCTGGCGAGCAATACGTCACTGTCCTCCAATTCGAGTAAGTAGTCAATTCTTTTGTTTGCCACCAAGACTCAAATTAGCATCAGAGCTTTTTTAGATCTTGTACAACAACCGATTTGCTGATTCAAGTCATCTTGATAGAAAACAATGCTTTTCATAAGTGTACGTAAAAATAAACAATTTGCGACTTTTCAAAGCAATCCCCGCTTTGTTTTTAAGTAATAAAAGATACGGCTAAGCAGAATTTGTCTGGCGCCATCGAGCCTCTCTTCGATGACGTCACTGGCGAGCAATACATCACTGTCCTCCAATTCGAGTAATTAGTCAATTCCCTTGTTTGCTACCAAGACTCGAATTAGCATCAGAGCTTTTTTAGATCTTCTACAACAACCGATTTGCTGATTCAAGTCATCTTGACAGAATACAATGCTTTTCGTAAGTGCACATGAAAATAAACAATTTGCGACATTTCAAAGCAATTCCTACTTTGTTTTTAAGCAATAAAAGATACGGCTTAGCAGCTAAAGTCAAGTAAAACACCTGTAAAATCCATTAAAACATAAAAACTCAAAGCACAAGAATAAAATCGCTGACAGAGATCTCGACGCCTTCACCCCGCTCTCATAAGTACTGCCGTCTCATTAGCATAAAGCCATACCAAGAGCCCTTCAGCGATTTTCCCCAAAAAGACAGGAAGGCACCGTTTTTCATAAATATTAATCCATGCATAAATAACATACAAAAATACATTCACATTCCTTCATTTACGAACATAAACTCAGGAAAAACATATTGCCAATTGAAGGTCAAGGCCCATCGAGATATGAGAAAATGATTGAGACGAAAGCCAGCCAGATTCGACGGCTCGGCGCGTGCCTACCAGAAATAAAAAAAACAGAACCCCTAGCACAGAACGGAGAAACCTCAAGATTGGTACAGGCACGAGTACAAAGACCCACAGTGCGCTCGAGCTCCCAAAAAGACTGAATCCCGTCCAATTTGCAACATTTTGCGACAATTTGCGACATTTCAAAGCAATCCCCGCGTTGTTTTTAAGTAATAAAAGATACGCCTAAGCAGCCAAAGTCAATTAAATTACTGTAAAATCCGTTAAAACATAAAAGCTCAAAGCACAAGAATAAAAGTAATAAGTGAAATAAAATGGACCTAAGACAGGATACAAACTACCAGTAGGGAACCTGACCTCTTTCCTACTAGTCCTGGTGAGACGTGAGAAAGGATTTGTGCTCAGCTATTTTACCCAGATGAGAGAAATTTGAAATACCCAAGTTTTGTAAAATGGGGACATATTCTTTTAATCCATAGGTTTCCGTCATAATGTGGTGTACAGGAGGATTTTGTCTGAGAATGTAGAGAATTTTCAAGATTCAGTCTTACTTTATATTATTTTTCTTGAAATAAAAATTCTCGTGCTCCCGTCTTTATCTTGTGTATCGAGTAAGCTTGTTTGATCATTATTTTTAACGTTAGATTTGTGGGACGAGATTCTTTTGATTAAATGCTGGTTCTTCATGCCAATATAAGTGGCCGTGCATGTCAGTTCTTTGCAGAGAATTTGAGACACTACGTTTTTGGAAGTTTTTGGAGTTCCGTTAGGTTGCTGTTCGATTGGTACACCTGGGTCGATGAGAGATTTAATATTTGGGCACGAGGAAAACACTAATGTATTATTATGTCAGGCTAACAGTTTCCTGTGGTTGGGGGGGGGGGGATTGAGGCTTAATGGCGTGTCGACAGCTTGGTCATTAGCACCAACCTCAGTCACAGTGCAGCGGTCCGGGTTGCCACTGCACCACACATTACAAAGATATTATTCAAACCCCTAATCTAAATATCGTCATTCATCTGTACCTCCTTCAAAAATTGAAAAACACCGGACAGGAGGACAGACTTCCTGTGGTTGTCAGTTCATCCTCTGAAATAAGGAATATTAATAAAGTTTTTAGGTTTTGGTTTTCTTACATTTAAAAAAATGGTTTATTATCAACTAACAAATTAATGCGGCCCAGAGTATTAATAAGGTTTGTCCTTCACTCCTTGTTCCTGTACATTTCTTGGTTATCCTGGTATAAGCCAATAAAGTCGCCTTGAACCGTAGGTCTGACATAAACCAATTTCATTGTCTTTGAATTCAGGTAGTTCCTAGTAGTGGCGTAGTTACTGTGGAAAATCTGGAAGGAAGATTTAGCTTTCCAATGTCGAAACTACTGGGTTTTGTGTACTAGATTATCCCCACGTTTAGTTCAACTAAACGGCCACTCAACTTTAACCACAAGTGTTAAGGTATTCTGTACAGTAATAATATAAATAATGCCCGAATCATAAGTAAAATCATTAAGAAATAGAGTGGCAACCGAGGCCCCGTACAAAATCCTGGGATAGGACTTCCCCACTGTTATTATCAGAAAAAATCTCTTTCAACAAAAATCCTTTAATGCAAGTGGAAGTATATAATCAAGATAAATGTTTCATTAGAAGTTTGTTTCATTCGAATGCTTTCTTAAAGTCAAAAAAAAATTAGTCTGAAGGCATTTAGGACAGCAGTCAGAAGACAACCAGCAGTCGAGTTTGTTATACTTGCTGTATAAAAGAGCCAGACTTGCCCAGACATTCAACTGGCTGGCGGCCGTACTCCGTTGATAGGCTGCTACCAGACTCTAAACCAAGAGAACACCGGTTCAAGCTTTGCTACTACGAAATGAAGACTCGCTTGGGTAGTAGATCATTCGTGGTATTTATTTGTAGTGAACACATTATCAGCAAAATTAGACTCAGCCAAAAATTGGTCATGAAGAAATAATAGTCCAGAGTATCTTGCTGTGAACGTGTTGGTACATATGCGATGTTTTAGTTGAAGTGGCAATAAATATTTACAGACCCAACTCATAATTGTGGGCTAAAATTTTATTCCACATTTTAAGCGGCTTGTAAACTGTGACAACATCGTCTCCTTTCGATTTTCCAAGAAGGGATCAGGTTCTACTCCATTAGCTTTATCTGATATTAATTATAATACATGCCCCATGGCAAATGCTACTTGCTTAACCATAACTACATTCGAATTTATCACCCACTCTAATCATGAATGGCCACGAATGCAGAAACTCTGTACCCTCCGTCTATGACAGGCAGGGATCGAAGACAATGCTCTCAACTGAGCGATCCCTTAATTACTACGGCTATGCTCCGACCTGTAGGAGAGTGGCGAATACTGCATCCTGTAAGCTTTACCAAACTTCCATTTACACTTTTGAGAGACGAAATTTGTGCTTTCTCAGTGACGCATCTTGTTGGCTGAGTGCGTGAGCAAGAGCGACGTGCTCATTGGCTGAAAAACTGCCTGCTTTAGCCATTTCCAGTTTCTCTGCTGTAGGCTCAGCAATACTAACTAAACAGTGGAAGGCACTTACGTTAACTATATATTAATGTTGAAGCAGATATAGCGGAGAATTAGGGCCGCTAAACACAATCAAAACAGAAAGTGCTACAAGTGAGATTTTAGTAATGTGTTGCACCATGACATATAGTTAATCTGCTTCGTGAAAACGAAAAAAATCGTTCAGCAACTATAGTTCAACAACTATAGGCCAAATGCATTGGTTTCATGTAAGTATTGCTTAGATTTACCCAACACCCGCTGCAACAATGGCGGCCATCACTTTTAGAACTTAACTTCTCCGACAGCTGCAATACAAGTTACAAAACCGGGCATATGAACCAAAAAAGAGATACATATCCCTAGCAAGCAAGCGTGTGAGAGGATTTTATACTTACGATTTAATGTTTACAATAACGCCAGACATAAAAGGTAGAAACGAACACTATTAATCTAAGTGAAGACCCAAGGTCGGCTAAGATTGAAACACTAAAGCCAAAGCTGTGCCATTTACTAGAAGCTACTAAAGAGGACCAGAGCTCAATTCATCTAGCAAACAACTAAAAGTTAAAGGGGTGCCCCCCTCACCTAACAGATTAAATGGCTGTTACCCCCACCAGTTAGAGGTGATATCTACTATATGCCCCAACTTAAGGAGCTGACTTCGAGGTTACAGAGAAGCCCATAATCAGTGATACATTAGTTAGTGCTACAAGGGTACATTTGACAACCAATGTGGTGCCGCATGCAATGTTGCCGAGACATACCCAACTGAACAATGAAGAAATGGAACCTTTTCCTCATCAGACCTAGACAAGAAATTGGCTCCTACCACTAAATTCAGTAAAAATTCCGTACCAATGAATTTAGAGAAAACCAAATAACACCCAGTAGAAAACAACAGGTCCCAACCAGGTGCCTAAACATTTAACGTTTTGGTTAATCACTGGAAGGTTATAGGTACACCCAACAACTTAATAAATTTTTAATCATAAACTCATAAAGTCCTATATTTTTATTAAAGAATAAAATGTTCAGATAAAAAAGACTCTTCTATCTTTTTTTACAGTAAGCAAGTATAGGAAAAACTCTTCAACCTTTATTTTTGTACAGAGATATACCATAGGAAAAAAACAGGGTTCTGTTTAGATGCTATGACACAGAAGTACATTGCTTAACATATAGCTACGAGGTAGTCAATTTTTAAGGTTTCCCATCAGAGAAAATTATCAAACCCCAGGTTTACGTTTACAGACGTGACGATGCACTTCATTGTACCATCAGATAAATTTGACAATGAAATTTAACAAGTTTAATGTAAACAACACCATTTTAAGTTTTAAGAAAAATAGTAAAGAGCCAGTAGTTAGAGTAATTTACGAACGAAGGTTCATTTTTAGTTGCACCTGCAACATACTGACTTTAACTAAGAGTTAAGCATACCAAACGTTAACCAAAAAGTCAAGATTGGCGGATCTGTCGTTTTTAAAAATGTATGACTGGAGGAGTCATGTGCCTTTAAACATGCACCTTGAAGGGGCTCATCCTTGTGTACTTTGCTGCCCATTAAAGATTGTATATAGTTAGCAAAACCATACCGGTAAATTTGGGGAAAACTTTCTTACATTCAACCATGTTAGGCTGGCTGGCCTTTTGCCTAGATGCAACCCATATTTCAAAACTGGGAACTTTAGGTTTAAATAACCTACGAATGTGCTGATTAGCACTGATTTGCTTTTCAGGCAAGCAACCCTCTTCAAGCAGCGCTTTTGAGGGCAGCTGTGGGTTCGTCATGAGCAGGCTTTGGCGTTACGTAGACTGGTTCCTCATTGCTTACAAACTGCTTACGTTTAGGTTTACACAAATGTTTTAACCTCTCCAAAGATTTAAATAAAGTATAACATCGAAATCCTTCCCAATGCTATCTCTTACGCAAGCCATTGTTTTTAACATTCCGTTGTAAGTTAGCAATCCAAAATTGATAGTTTAACCTTCATATTACATAAAGCAGTTTTACAATAAACTGGTTTATTCAATAGAAGCTAATTTTTAGCAACCCTATTATACACCAGATCTGTGGTAATCCCACTGTCACGTGGCACAGAAATAGTATACTTCCCAAAGTTGCAAGTAAAAATGTTACTAAGACCGTGAAAAGCAATACGTTTGGTTCTCGGGCATTTTCATTCCAAATGTAGCCAGGCCACCAGGCTTTTTATTTTTTTTATTGGCAGTAACTCTGGTCTGCTTTTAACTGCCCAAAACACTTGGATCTTAACTTTACACAGCTGCAAGTGGTTTACTTAACACAGAGTACAATTACTAAATTACAAGTTATGCTAAATTTAGCTTATGTTTAGCTAACAGAATTGCTTTTCCTTGTACAGGAGTAAATTTACTTTGTGCTAGCAGATAAAAAGCAATGACCAGGAGCAAATTTGTCCACCATTTTATTGAATTTACGCTACTTAGTCATGGTTTCCATGAGAGGGAAAAATTCCCAGTTTGAGGGACGTTTACCATATCGTAGGTAAACGATAAACAAAATGAATTCAAGGGAAATTGGTGGGTGTATCCATTTAAAACAAATCGCCACTTCAATTTCAATACTTAAATACCACGACTTTATTCATCCGTTGCAGTAGTAACAGAACCAATCTGGACCGATTCGATAAGATCAATGCCCCCCAAGAAATGTGGTGACAACACGGGACCAGCATATTCCAAAATAGGGCGGACAAAAACTTTAAAAGCCCAAACTAAAATATGGTTGTCCCCGGAGGTAAAAAGCTTCCTAATAAAGGCCATGCGCCTGTTTGCCGTCCTAACAATAAATTTACAGTGAATACCAGATTTGAGGTCAGGGGTTACCCAAACCCCCAAATCCTTTACCACTCGCTTAGCGGGCAAAACAGCACCAGACGCAGAAGTATATTCCTAAAGACTATTAAGGTGACTGACATGAAGAACATTGCACTTTAGAGGTGCAATGGAAAGCTGCCAACGAATCGACCAGTCAATAATCTCAGATAAGGCCATGCTCAGTCCTCCAAAAGTGGCATCATCCACAACATTTGTGTAGGTTCTACGATGAGAGTGTTGGCTGCATTTTTGATGTAGCTCTTCAGCCCTAACTTGGTGCATACCAACCGTCTCACTGTGTGAAATGGAATTACAGTGAAAGGTGAAAAAGCACCTAAGCAGTGATAAGAAGTAAAAGGCCATTAAGGTGCACAAGCGTATAATAAAATGCGACGTTTCGAGTCGGATACGACTTGTTATCAAGCAATACTTAGCACTAGGCTAAGTATGCTCAAGTCAAGGATGGTATAAATGTAAACATTCTCCTACCGACGACTGTTAAACCAACATGCCCATAATATTAAGGCTCCAGGCTTACAGACTACTTGCTTAAAATCCCTTTGAATCCATTCGTGAAGCCTCACTAAAATGAAATAAATAAAATAAATAAATAAATGACGAAACCATGTGACCAAAAATTTACAACATTGTAAACATTTATTCAACAACTAAACAAACCTAAGAACAGACAGGCGGCTGTGACGTAGGCCTGGTCAGAATGATCTCGGGAAGACGAGCGAGGTGAAAGTGTGTTGTTCCTTTTCATCATAGCTTCAGACGACAAAGTGTCGTTCTTTTGGTATGAAAACCAACATCAAATTCGTGTGCTTGTTTTCAAGCCCTGATATCATCCGTGTTCAAGGATGTTATTGTCTTGAACAATCTTGTAGTAACTTTATTCACAAGATATTTATCAACTCCTCACCCTTTACTGCAAAATCGTTAAAAAAAAGAAATTAAAATTATTGAGCAAGTTTAAGATGTTAAGGTCGCACTGTTTTCCATTTTTATCTGAAAGCTAAACTGATCTTCATGATTCATGTTCATGATTAGACACAGCCTTCCTTCACATACTCACATTCCGTCTGCTCCGATCACATTTTCCCGATGTTAGCCTGACCAGGGGCCATGAGAGCGGGCTGAAAAGGAACCATAAAACTTCACGTGCGTCTACATTGATCGTTGGGCAAGAATCGAGCGAACTTGTCTCGTCCTCCCGAGATCATTCTGACCTGGCCTACGTCACAACCGCCTGTCTGTTCATTCATGTTTTTGCACTCACTCTGTTTGTATCCTTCAGCTTGCGTCTCTGTCATTGGTCAGAATCTCACACTAACACAACATTTACACGGCCGGCAGGCCCTGTACAATAGAGTTCGTTTGCACACGAGAATTTCAGAAAATTGGACAGGAGGAAGAGGAGGCGGCGGGGCTAACAATGTCAAAATGTTACAATGCTGCAACATGTAACAATGGGGTTACAATAGGCGAGGAATATAGCTTACTTGAACAAGACACAACAATTATGGTTGGATGCCGGGAAAGTAACATAGTCGTTGTTTGAGTTAGCTAGCTAGTTGTGGAGAACCAAAAGGTGATGGTCTTGATTTTTCCTTAAATCTTCTAGTTTTAAACCGTATGGTGTGAAGTCTTAAATTTTGAGGCTTACGGCATCAAAATTGGGCGGCTGACAAGACTGAGTTACTTATTTACTTTTTCAATGCGGGCTTCGCGAAGCCAGTTGAATTGTTTCCGCGATTGTTTGCCATGATACTACAACAATGCAGAATCAACTACTCACCTAGATGACGCATGCCGAATCTAGAAACACGCTAATGTGTTGCCGTTAAATGATAATCATGCAGCAAACCTTCGGCAGAACCTGAACATAAGTATGCATTTATTATTTTCCGTTTTTTCGAAAACAAAAATCGGTGGACAGTGGACACATGATAGATCAGACCGTAGCAATTACAATAAAATGGAAGCAAAAAAAGCCAACAAATTAACTGAACAAAAAACGGCTTTGCCGTTTAGAAAAAAAAACATTAGAGCTCGTATCCCCATAGTCACAGCTGTGAAGGTACAAGAATAAAAACGGATTATAATTCATTCGAACGCAATGAATTAATTTGAACTCAAATTCGCAAAACGTAAGTCCACAAACACACACAAAATAGACCAGTGTCCTGTGTTCATAGCAACCGTTCCATTAGTTTTGTCTGTAAAACAAATGATAACATCCGGGTCATTCCAGAGTTTCCATATTAATTGTATTTGTTTTAAACTGAGGTAATTTTTATGTGTGCTAGTTTTGCGTAGCAATTCTTTTGTGAAGCTATGAAATAGGCCGGGGGCCCAAGAATATTTTCCTAAAATCACCTGTATATCAGCAGCCAAATTAGTGTTGTAGTGGGTTTTGTTAATTGGTAAGGTGGGGATAAATTTGGGGTCCACTGCCAGTGCTGTAATTTCTTCTTCAGTAAGTATTCTTGACGAAAGATTTATTACTGGTGGTGACTTCTGGAATTCTGGACAATCTTTCGGCCCCTACGATGATCGGAGGTTTCCCGGATCGAATCCCCGGGTTGGCACCTCCCTTTACCAGATATTTCTTCTTCTCTAAAAGTCTGGTAATGTTCAAAATTGAGCCGGTTCAGCCATACAAGCATTAAGTTGCTTCGGCTGACTTAAGGCTCAAAGAAATTAATTTAAAAAAAAAAAAAATAAAACTTCAAGTTTCTTGATTCGTTTTTAGTTTCGTTTCCTACATCGTCAATTTTGTCCTCATTTTCAGTGCTTTCCTGTAACGTAATGCTTAATGGGGTAGGGCGATGGTTTCCAGACGTATTAACTGCCGTTTCACTCGTCTGATACGATAACGGGTGGACCCCAAATTTCTTTATTTAGGCAAATCTTTGCATGTGGGCTCGTTTTTGAGAGCGTGACATTGATGCCTTACTTGCATACCAAGATAAGCTACTTCATTTTCCTTTAGTTTCGTTTCAAGTACTTGTTTGATTTTCGTTCGTTCTTTCTCGAGCTTGTTCAAAATAGTGTGGCATTCAGTCACTCTTGCTTTCTAAAACATGAACATAGCGTGGGCTGCAATTTTTCTACCTTGTACCTTGTTAATTTTGGGTTTTACTTTCATCGAGTCAGTATAAATTCTTTCTCGCCTGCAAGCGCGATTGAATTGAAGATGGCATCTCAGTATTGTCATACTCTGCTGCACTTTTTCGTAACGTCTAACAATGGCGATCACGTTAGCAGTATAAGCACTGTTCAACAACTGGAATATCGACAACCGTCGATAACCGTCATTAAGAAAACCTCCCTTAGTCCTGATCATCTGCTAGTATCATTCGATGTGGTGGCCTTGTTTCCCAGCCTCCCATACTCCCTCATTCTCAACATGTTTGATTCTTCAACCCAAAGGATGACAATAGATAAACAAGAATGGGATTTGGACAGAGAATTGTTAAAAACAGTTTTATCCTCCATTTATGTGAACTTTTTAGATAACACGTACAGACAGATAAAAATAACACCCTTGGGATATTCCTGCTCTCCAGCACTCTCAGAAATAGTCTTACAGTTTCTCGACCAAATGATAATGGAAAAATTCCCCTCCTACCACTATGGAAACGATACATTGATGATATATTCACAACAACACCACATCATTTGGAAATAGACGCCATTTACAACACACTCAGCCTATGGGATCCATCTGTATTCACACAAGAAACAGAAAAAGAAGGAAAACTACCCTTCGTAGATGTGTCACTAGAAAACAACGAAGGCCAAATTTAATTTTTCCCCTGTAGAAAACCGACACACTCATGTAGAGGAATAAATTTTCATTCGGCCCACTCAAAATTTCAACTCAGGTAAATAGTACTCAACGAACTCAAAGGATTATCGAACACTCGTCTAACAATAAAATAGCACAATTTTCCTAAATGAAGCAAAAACCATTTTCCTCAAAAGACGATTTCCAGCACATCAAATCAACACTGAAATGAAGAAAGCTTGGGCGCGAGCTAAGACGAGAAAGAATAAGGACTTGCAGCCAAAGAAACCAGACAAGCCGAAAGAAATCATTACTTACCTTCCTCAGTTGAGCAATAATGTCCACAATATCCTCAGCCAACTACGAGTAGAATGCCATCTTCGCTACCCTCCAAATTTGAGGAAACTACTAAAGTCACGACAAAAACCAAGCAAGAAACCACCAAACCCCTCCCAAAAACCAAACCCCATCCAAAAACAGAATACCCATACGCCTCATACCACCCATCCTGAAATACCTAAGAACTCTCGCTGGAATCCGACCCGCAGCAGAGTAAAAACCACAGTTCCTCCTCCTTCCCCTCCCCCTAACCCACCCACAGTGGAACCAAAAATAACATTTCCACCAGACAATATATGCTCACAATCCAATTAAAGACGGGAAAGCCAAAGGCTCACAAGAAATAACTAAATACAGATGCAAACCTATTTACGTTGCCTTTTGGACTTATATGTCAGACTGCCTGAGCGGGGAATCGAACCCACGACCTCTGAAATCAAAGTCCAAGGTCCTACCGCT
>JAHWFP010096536.1:0-22237 GCA_023313725.1 Lithobius niger
TGCCACTTACGAAATTAAAACGGCTTGTAAAAAAAAAATTAGGCCTAAAATCTCGACACCATGTTGCATGAATGAATAGGCCTACTCCCGAACCCAATTCACCGTTAGCTGCTACTTATGAAATTAAAACGGCACGTAAAAATTAAGCCGAAAAGCTGACAATAACATCTAAGAAATAGGACCTAAAAGCTAACACATTTTTAACCGGCAATTGTGATGGTTACTATTTTTAGATTATACTATATTCGAGATCACTCTTCCAAGGCGTGATAAAGGTGTGCGCCTCAACATTTTCGTTGAAAAAGTGGCGAAAGCGTACAGAAGACCGGCTGTGACCATGTAGTCACTGCAACAGCTGGTTCAGCGTTTCCGTGGCAAAATAAGAATCTGCTGATGTTAAATCAACTGGCAGGGAGCCAGAAAACGAAACCCTCACCTACTCTCCCCAGCGACCTTGTGATAAGGGATGGTGTATGAAGCGATACTTGCAACACTCCCGCGTTTTACGGATCTGTACGCGTTCATAGGCTCCTGATGAAATATGTATATTGTGTATAAAGTCCCTGGCAAGTACCGGGTTGAGCGATGTAGCAATACTTCCAATTTTATCGCCGTATTCATCATGTGCGTTAGTGTTATCGAATCGATTTTCGTGTTCCCTAATTACTGCAAATTAATTATTCAGGAAGTAATTACTGCACACTGAGAACATTTAGCTTATTTCCGTTTCATTGAAAAGGTACTTTTCTATAATTCTAAGTGATCTTTGAAATGCTTTTAATAAATAATACGAAAATCATTACGGAGTGGTTGCTTTTCCCCGTCTAACAACATACAAAATTTATGGGTGGACATAAATCTATAATAATAATACAAAATTGCAAGTGATGTGGGTCCAAAAAGCAACTGTATGTCGCGATAACCGTATATTCAAAATTTCATCACCCATCCGATACTTGCAACTTTCAAAATTCCAGTTATGTTGAATTTAACATCGACGGGCTTGTTCAGGAGTCCCCCGCCACCTCACCCCAAAATACAGATTATGTCCCTCTTCGTTAGTGAGATACGCACACAGGTTCCTCAGCTCAGACTGAGCTGCAGTGAAGAACGAAAAACAGCACATCCGTCGTATAAACGGTATACACGTTCAACACCAACCTCAAATCCAATTCCCAGACGACCATTTTTTCCTTAAAGTGTCCGCGGCCTATCTTGAGTTCGCCCCAGAACGACACTGATAATCAATTGAATGTTTTTGGTAGCAGAGTGCCTTGTTGATATCCAATATGGTTACAAAAACAATGGCGGCCGTCGACTAAAGCCGCCCTTCCAGGAAGACGTAGCCGCACATAAATACCTGGAGGACTCAAGACAGGCCGCGGACACTATAATATGTTGGCTTTTGCAGGGAAGTCCTTACTTGGGGATGGTAACGAAACTCTTTTGCTTCGTATTATCTTTCTTAGCATCAGCGGACGAATTTCAGAGCATGCTGTCAACCAAGTTGAAAAAAAAAAACCTTGAGTCCCAATGTGCACCGCGAACAGTGCGAGGGGGTGTCCAGGAACTCCATCAATTTAGCCCCACCACGTCGTGTAATCGTACCCAACTAAATAACGAAAATTAGTGCTCTATTAGTGCTCATTAGTACTCGAAAATTAAAATTAGTGCTCATTCAATAAAAGAATTATAACACCTTCGAAGGTGGCGGTACCAAATTGATGCTGACATCACCACCCTCTATGACTGGCTCGAAAAATATCTCATTTTTTAGTGCTCAATTAGTGCTCATTAATGCTCGAAAATTAGAATTAGTGCTCTTTCAATAAATTAATTATAACACTTTAAAAGGTATGGCGGTGCTAAATTGACACCTTTTAAAGCAGCACCTCTGAAAGTGTTATAATTCTTTTATTGAAAGTGCATGTTCGCACACTATTGAGCGCTAATTGAGCACTAGACAAATGGGACATGTTTGGAGCCGTTCACTGCGGGTGATGCTGCTGGATCAATTTGGCACGGCCACCTTTGTAAGTGTTGTAATTTTTTTATTGAAAGAACACTAATTCTTATTTTCGAGCACAAATGAGGACTGATCGAGCATTAATTTTCGGTATTCAATTCAGGGTTCACACCGACCTAGAAAGTCAGGAAAATTCAGGGATAGTCAGGGATATGAAATACGGTCAGGGAAAGTCATGGAAAAAATAAAAAATTGGCGAAAAAATCAGTGATAGTCAAGGATATTCGTTTTTAGAATGAATTGTTTTTTTAGAATCATTATTCAGAACTGTTTTTTTTTTTTTGCATTTTTAGAATTTCGTTCTTAGAATGACCCGCTTTGCTACCTTCTTGTCCATTTTTTTTAAATAAAAAATAATTGAGAAAAATTTTCAACTTCCATCCGGGTTGAGTTATAATGCCAGGCCTGCAGAGTGAGAAGTTGACTGTTTTACTGAAATTTTTTTTTAAAAAAAGGTCAGGGATGTTTGAAGAAGTAATTCAGGGAAAATCAGGGATAGTCAGGGATATTCATTTTCTGATATTAGTATGAACCTTGTAATTGGGTACGATTACACTACGTATAGTGGTGCTAAATTTATGGAACTGTTTCCAGGGACTTTGAAGAACATGAGCAAGCACAACCCAGTTGTCAGAGAAGTCGGCTGACGAATGAGGGTCTCATGACCGGATAAGCAAAAAGAAAAGCGAAAAAGTAGTCTGATGATACAAAAACTGTAGAGGTTTGGGAGGTGGGCGACCCTATTCTGCATAATTAATAAACAAAAACATATCGTTATAGTGTCCGCGGCCTATGGTTCTCCGCAGAACGAACACAGATAATCGATTGTACGTTTTCAGTAGCAGAGCACCATGTTGATATCCTAGATGGTTACAAAAACAATGGCGGCCATCGATTAAAGCCCCCTTATCCAGGAAGACGTAGCCGCTCACAAAATGCTTGCAGGACTAAAGATACGCCGCGCACACTATAAAAGTTAAAAGTAAGGGTCTAAAAGTCAAAACCTGTAAGGAACACGGACAAGCTTTGACTGTAAGGGTCTAGGCGTCAAATTTGGTGTCTTGTTGTGTTCATCAACGTATTTCCATTATCACTGATAACTTCCATCCCATTACGGTAGAACGGTAATCCCAATCCCCTCATTGTAACGGCAGGAGATTTCTGTGCCAATCAAGCAGTCTTGTTTTCGTAGCGTGTTTTCTGCTGCCCCTTTAAACGCCCGTAGTTGGCTCGTTTGCGTTGGTCGCATGCAATGCAGGCAGCTATCAAATGGTGGTGGTTTAGATCTTTATTACCGTGCTCGGCTTGAAAAATCTTCCTTTTTTTTGCGCGCTGATGAATGCAGAGATTACGTGGTTGATCTTCGAATGTGAAAGTAAGTGAGTCGTCGGTATCTCAAAAATGGAAAAGATGTATTAATTAGTGTGTTTTCTTCGGTTCACTGGGGTCAGGAACACGGGATAGGGATTTTACCTGAATAAAAGGGTACAACGTAAGTTTTTTTACTGGATGGCTTATACTTTCAGAAATTTTGGGTGATAATCCAGGAAATCTTCTGAAGGTCACCAAATTCTTTAAATAAATAAAGCTCTATAGCCTACTTTAGCCTCAATCCCCCCCCCCCAGTTGGGGTGTCTCAATAACCTCCCCCCCCCCTCCTTTAAATTAGCGGTTTGGTTAACATTTCCGTTACACCAGGAATCCTTTTCCTGTTTTTGTGTTCTTCAGACTGTATTTATCTCAGTGGGCAGTCATTTAAGTCCTCTATACGGGATTAATTGTGATAGTTTTGCTTCCTCGGCTCTTAATGCCTCGGATTACGCCTCGGCTAGGTCTCGGAAGAACAAAACTATCGCAATAAATCACGTATGGAGGGACCATTGTTGAAAAAGTATGCCAATAACCACCACTTGTTATTCACTGGCGTGCTACCTGTACATTACAAAAGCGAGACCATAGAAATTTGACGCGCCCTCCACTTAGCTTCTGATTTTGCCACCAGTCGCGCTGAGAGCACACTGGTGAATTGAAATGTGGATGGTACTCACACGCGAATATTAAACTTGAAACATCGCTGCCACTAAATATTAAAGTTTAACAAGCGTGGTTTGGTATCTTTTTTTTGTCCACTTGATGCCAAACAAACACTCCAGAGGTTTACTCTCATGAATTTTAAACGGACCCAAAAAAATTTTTGTGGCATTGTCTTTTCACGTTAAAATTGCATTAAACGATCCTTGTACGGAGCAATAAACTTTCGGAAGAGTGCTTTAAAACTGGTAATTCTAATTATGAGAAGAATTTCACGTTTTAGAGCGTGCCGGTAGAACAAATCAACCCAATGAATTGGGGGGGGGGGCGCCCGAGACTGAGGCTTAATGGCGCATTGACAACAAGGTCATTAGCGCCAACCTCAGTCACAGTGTAGTTGTAAAATAAATAGACAAATAAATAGACATAAATCGCTGGAAATAATTTTTCGCTGTTGGCTAATTTCCAATTTTCCTTTATATAATTATATATACATATATATATATATATATATATATATTAGTTTTGGTTTGTCTTGTCACTGCGCCACACTTTACAGAGGTGTTAAACAAACCCTAAAAACTTTTTCTTAATTTCAAATCGTAACAGCGCGAAAAAGTTGGTATTCGATCTTCGGTACCAAAAGGAGAAAAAAAATATCTCATACAAATTTTAGAGTTTTCACCTGGGCCTAAAGTTGACATTATAAATCAATGGGCAAAATCGCTATTTCTGGATAAAATATATTTGACTAGTTTAGATATAGCATTCTGCATTATTTCTTTATGTGCTTTCAGAGACCACTCAATGAAGCCAAAATCGGAAATGATTTTTTTCGCTTTCAGAAAACAATGCGAATTATCGGCCCCCAAACTAGAGACATATAGCATTTTATGCCGATTTCACTCCGTAAAAGAAAACGAAGTTTAGAGACAAACCATTTGAAAAAAAATATAATTCTGGATTCTTTTAATGGTTTATGAGAGTACCAAATGCGATAAAGTAAAACGCTGTATTTTAAACTAGTCAAAAATCATTTTTTCGGAATTGCCATTTTCCCCCAGCGATTTCTATAGTGTCCGCGACCTGTCTTGAGTTCTCCGCAGAACGAACACAGATAATCGATTGTACGTTTTCAGTAGCAGAGTGCCTTGTTGATATCCAAGATGGTTACAAAAACAATGGCGGCCGTCGGTTAAAGCCGCCCCCTCCAGGAAGAAGTGGCCGCTCGTAAAATGCTCGCAGACTCAAGATGCGCCACGCACACAATATTGTTAAACTTTAGGCCCAGGTGGGCATCTGTAAAAATATGTTTAGATTTTCTTGTTACCTGGATAGTGATTAGGAAGACGCAGACCTACTTTTCCACTCTATTTCGATTTAAATTGAAGAAAAAAAAGGATTTTTTTTAATCCACCCTAATGAGTATATTTCCTGGAGTGTGCTTTCACGCGCCCATATAGAAGCCGGTTTTGAAAATTTTGAATTACATTGGTTCCATGCTACGTCGGAGCGAGCTTTTAGCCTCTATACTCACAGGAAATTTTGTCATTTGCGTGGCATGAGGCAGCGCACATGTTGCTTCTGTTACTAGATGCTGGGTTTGGTCAGTTGCCTTAGTTTGGACTTCATTGGTGACGACATATTCTTACATGCTGGGGAAAAGGTATGCATCAGTGGCCACCAAATTGAAGCAAATTGTAGTGGTCGGCTCCTAACTTTATATGTACAGCTTAACTCTTTAATGCCCATGCCAAACTGGATATATTTTTTTAAAGTCCCATATGAGTTGGTCGCGGGATTCGATCCAGCATTCACTTGATTTGCAGACGAGGACGCTGACCACTGGGCTGTTGCTGCTCGCTTTACTCGGGGTCCCCAGCGACCCCTCATAAAGCTCGCGTTGCGCGTTGGGACTTAGTTTTTTTGCCGTTCAGTAGCCGTCCTTTTAAAGGGACGCCAGGCTATAAAGGGTTAATATAAAGGGTTAATATGTCGCACCATATAATTTCGATCTGTCCCTCGGGTGAGGGCTTAATGGCGCGTCAATAGCCAGGTCATTAACGCCAACCTCAGTCACAATGCAGGGGCCGAGTTGTAACTGCACCACACATTACCGAGATGTTAAACAAACCCTAAATCTAGATCTCTCCATCGGGGTGTACGATACAGTCTATTTGGGAGTTGGTCTTGTTTCCGTAGATCACATACCACCCAGTAGTGCTTTCTAATTCTGTCTATTTCGTCTATTTCGTGTGTGTTGTTTAGGTTGGCGAATGTCTACGGAGTGTCAATGACTCTTTTTTTTTTCTCCATGTGGGGAATCAGTTGCAACACGCATGAGAGCCGATAATGTTTATGGGGGGAGATGAGGCTTAATGGCGCGTCGACAGCTTGGTCATTAGCACCAACCTCAGTCACAGTGCAGTGGTCCGGGTTGCCACTGCACCACACATTAATGTTTATGGCCTATACTTCATCTGCCTACTTGAATGCTTACTTGAACAACTATGAAACCGTTCTAATAAAACATGGTTCTCACCAAACTGGAGAATCTGGAAAACCGGGAAAACTCGGGGACTTTAAACTAAGTTTGAAGCGTGGGGAATTCTCAGATTTTTTTCACAAAAACCTGGAAAACTTAGAGGAAAAAACAAAGCAATAAAAGGTATAAGAACTCCTAACTGCATAAAAACTTATTGTGGTTGTAATATCATTGTCAACAGTAGAACTGGTAAAATGTGCACAAATAAATGTCTTCGTAAAATTGCGTCAATACCCGGGAAATTGGCTTCAACTACTCTGGAAAACCTGAAAAAATCAGGGAAATTAATTTTAATATTTTGATGGGAACCCTGTAAAAGCCACAAACTGCACAACTTATAAGAAACGTGTGAACGTTTCAAACCTCAGATCGAGGCCGTTTTCAAGCTATAAATGTGTTTGAATCGACAGTCTTAAGTAGGTACATTTACAAATAAACACAAACTCTAAAAGAAAAATGTCGACTATAGCTGGTACACTTAAAGGGATATACCTCCCAGCGGCATTTTTTTCGATCCTCCACATCAAGTACGGCCCCAAAGGTCTATTTACTTACCGTAAGTCTTTCCCTTGCTAAAAATCCGTTTTAAAATGTGGCGTCTAGAAGATTTTCTGTTGAATATTGGGGAACTTTATTTTTTGATGCTTTGCGTGCCTACGATGAATTTGAAGTTTTATCTGTGTATGCGCAGTACTAATTTTAATCGTTTGCTAGTAATTACTATGAGATCAAACATCGAAAAGACTAATGCAGTAAAAATCAAAATTAATTATTCCAATAGATCGCCGAAGCAAAATTATAAGACACTAGCCTAGAAATTTATAAATTGTGATGTTAAAATACGAGATTCATTCCGGTTTGAGACGACAGGCGGGGTTAAGGCTTAATGGCGCTTCGACAGCAAGGCCATTATTGTGTGCGCGGCGTATCTTGAGTCCTGCAAGTATTTTATGACCGGCTACGTCATCCTGGAGGAGGCGGGTTTAATCGTCGGCCGCCATTTTTTTTGCAACAATCTAGGATATCATCAAGGCACTCTGCTACTAAAAACGTACAATCGATTATCTGGGTTCCTTCTGCAGCGAACTCAAGATAAGCCGCGGACACTATAGCGCTGTTGATAAGAGCGCATTTCCTGATATTTAGCATGTATGAACCACATGTAAGGGATCCATTGGCTTATCACACATTTGTGAACGTTTTATTCTATGCCTGAGCTCAATTGAATCTTTATTTCTGGAGTTACTTCTATGCAAATGCACAATGACGCACGATTTAAGTTAAGGATTGTTCTCGCTGTGTAACGTGCAACGTTGTGTAACAGTATGACCAACATCACCGTCCTGTAGCGCTGGCGACCATTAAACCCCCAGCAGTAGGAACGCAAGAATGCTGGTAAGTATAGCTAATTCACTGATTCAGGATGAACGAAAATTAAGCCCTACGTCCTGAGCACTAGATTTATACGTAGTGCTCAAGCCGTATAGGGCTTACATTGTCGTCCACCGAGTGGGATTAATGTATCTTCCTTTCTCCAGCAGCATTCCCAACGGCCTCGCCACCATCTCTTAAAACTTCAAGTTTCAAAGGCTCATTGTCCCTTGTATTTTCAGCGCCTTACCAAACGCACTTTTCAGAATATTTTCTTCACTCCTCCCTCTCACCTTCGTTCGCTTTAAAACAACAGCCTCTTGAAAAGCTTACGGAAGCTGTTAGGCGGCGCGCAATCGGTCACAAACAACTGTTGTTTCCGCGCGTTTGCAAACTTGCGTCTCATTAAGAATCCCACTCCGTGCCTTCGGAGGAGTACTGCTATCTACATTGTCTAAACCACGCAATTAACCAACGAGCTTCCGCCGGTCGGTTCCGTTGCGCTTTGCCGCTGCAGAAGGGCTTCCTTCTAACATTCTCTTTGTTTGGGCATGTAATCGACGTGCGCGCAACACCAGGGGATTAATACGGAATCCCAGGTGCCAATCGTACGATTGGATTCCTGCCCCGGCGACGTATCAATTTACGTACGGTAGCTGTTGTTTTAAAGTGGCGAAGCTCGGATGAAAAGTGCATAGTTTGTTGCTGGCAGGATGTTTTGCATTTTTTTTAGGGTAAAGAATATTTTCACTCCATTTTAGTCGTGGGACGATGATGAAAATGTGGCTTAAAGAGGCGACCCTCCTCTTAATGAAGTGGACTAGCGGCATTACGACTGTTACCGTGAAAACACAATATCTAGAAACACGCTAGTGTGTCACAGCCAAGTTGATGAGGTTACTTTAAGCTGCTTGATGAGTGGTAAATAAATACAGATGCAAACCTGTTTCCGTTGCGTTTTGAACTTAAATGTCAGACTGGCTGAGCGGGAATTGAATCCTTGACCTGTGAGACCAGGGCCACTGCACTGTAACTGAGGATGGGACTAATGACCTAGCGCGCCATTAAACCACGTCCCCCCCCCCATGAAATCAAAAACCGAAACCCTACCGCTAAGCCATACTGACGCGACCTCTGAGCGGAAATTTGATCTCTCGACCTATCAGACTAAAAGCCGAAGCCTTACCACTGTCCTGACTGTCGACGCGCCATTAAGCCACAATCCCCCCAACCGCTAAGCTATGTCAGTATAGCTTAGTGGTAGGCCTTCGATATTTAGTCTCAAAGGTCGTGACTTCAATTCCCGCTCGGGCAGTCTGACATTTAAGTCCATAAGGCAACGGAAATGGGTTTGCATTTATATTTATTTGCCATTAATCGAGCCGATTTGTCTTTCCTTCCAGTTTAGCAGTAATTCAGTTTATATGGGAGTATCAGTTGCTTAATCGTTTCATCTAGTACGTCTAGACGATGGCGTATATATTTGTACAACAACATCTGGAACATATTTGTACAACAACGATTAGCATTGTTAGTAGCCGAGCCATTGTTGTGATAGTAGAACGAGCCATTGTTGGCTGGAATGTTCTTTGCTCCAACTCCGTTTTTAAAACTCAATCTACATATATATAATACGCTTAGGTTGGGCAAGCAAATTCATCATTATGAATTATGCACTACAATAAAAGAGGGTGAGCGACCGACAATGTCAAAAAGACGGGTGTGGCCTGTAACAATCAGTAACAATCGAAATATTGCTTTAATAATGCTACCTCTTAGAGCAGACTTGAAGAGTTTCAAAGTTGGTTCAGTAACAATCACTGCATGCACTACCGTTAGTGGATTTATTGCGCTTGGAGTCAGAACGGAGAAACGGGCAATTGAGCGTCCTCCATTGAAAAAAGACAAATCAGCAGGGGGACAAATGGAGGGGGAGCAGGGACGGGGACGGGGGACGGGGGATGGGAAATCTGGGGCGGGGACGGGGGAGGCGGTGCGGGACGAGAAAGGGGTTGGGGGCATGGGGGAGAATCAGACATACAACTGGGTAGGCAGCAGGGGGGTTCGGAGTAGGAAGCAGGGGCAACCTTTTCATTCCATACTGCCCACTACGGTATTTCGCTCAGGTATGCGGGAACCGGCTAGACCGGCGTATGTTACGCCGGGGGTACAGCTAGTAACTGCAATAAATGCCTTATTTGTTTAAACGAAGCAAGCAGTCTGCATTAAAGACTGGCCTTGTGAGGATACACAATAGACAAGTCTGAGAAAGAAAGAAAAGACAACTGCCCCAACTGGGACTCGAACACAGGACGTCCCTTATTTGTTTATTTTAATCGATTTTAACTCTTTCCTTCGTGTCTGTCTTCAGCTGCAATAAATTTATTATCTTGGAATCATTGATACGTAAACATTGACAGCGGTAGTAGATTTAGTTGGGGTCATCTACGCCTTCGTTTTCTTACTTACGTAGATAAGAAACCCACGGCTAGCCGTGGTTCTTACTATGTGGTAAGACAACGGTTTCATTATTGCAGTAGTGTGTCTTCGTATCATTTAGACAACGACGTTCGGCAACAATGCGGTAAGAAAGCCGAAGTCGATCGAATGCCGAAGGAACGAGATCAACAGAGGCTTTTTTACCGCATTGTTGCCGAACAACGTTGTCTAACACACTTGTACAACGAGCCCATTGTTGCGAGTCGCGTGCAGTCTCAAATTCCTGAAAGCCGACTCCATTGTGACTATACAATGGCGGTGGCCAAAATAGCCGACGAATTGTTTGATGATCAGATACAGATGTGTTGCTGTCTCAAATTCCTTTAAATGTGGAAGGTGAATGTGTTTCGTACGCTGCTGATTCGCCAGCAGCCTCAGGTAGTGTTATTAATCTTTGCTTTTTCTTTGGGTTCCGTGGCGTGCAGTCTTCATGGTAGCAAGATTGCACGGCACTCTAGTCTAACAATGATTTCATTGTTGCAGCCGTGCATCTTCACGGTATTAAGGCACGGCTTCAACAATGGAAGAGTTGTATAAATTATATAAATTCATTGCTTTAACATTGATCCAGCAATAATAGAGTTTTATAAGTATCAGTTCGACGATGTCGTTTGGCAACAACAACATCTCTGTAATGTGTGGTGCAGTGGCAACCCGGACCACTGCACTGTGACTGAGGTTGGCGCTAATGACCAAGTTGTCGACGCGCCATTAAGCCTCAATTCCCCCCCCCCCCCCAACAAAGCGAAAGTCGTACTGCATTGTTGCCAAACGCCATCGTCTAAAAGGGTCAAAAGATTTTAGCGAGCGTTAACCGCACCCGGTCATCTGCCCGACGAAGCCCTAAGGCCCTATGTCTGCAACACCCGGAATGGATTCTCAGGAGGTCACCCTGAGAGCCATCGTCTAACATATTTGTACAACAACGAGTTGAATCTTTAATGGACGAGCCATTGTTGCAATAAAGCGACAGTGTTAGTGGATTGTTGCCGAACCATCGTCGAATATATTCGTACAACAACTATTTGCATTGTTATATCCAAGCCATTATTGTGATAGCAAAACGAACCATTGATGGCGGGAATGTTCTTTGCTCCAACTCCGTTTTTAAACTCAGTATGCCATATTTATTTTTATTTTAATCAATCAGCTGGGAACACCAAACTCTTTTCTTTGGGTCTTTTTTCAGCTGTAATAAATGAATTATTTTGGAAACATTGACACGTGAATATTCATATGCAAACATTGATAGCAGCAGTAGGTTAGATTTACATACGTAAGTAAGAACCCCATGCCTTCGTTTATTTACTTACATAAATAAGAACCCCATGCCTTCGTTTGCTTTGCCTAGAATTGTTTTTTCTTATTTTAAACATTAACAGTTGTTAATTTGAAATGTGAAATAGTTTAATAACACTTTAGAAACGATTTGGACAGCGTAATTAAGGACAGCGATGGTATTTTAGCTACTTAAGAAACCCACGCCTAGCCGTGGTTCTTACTAGTGGTAAGACAACGGTTTCATTGTTGCACCAGTGTGTCTTCATGATATAAATCCAATGCTGCAACAATGGTCCAACAATGAAATAGTTGTACAATAAGAGTAAGAGTACGGTGACATATTTCATTTGTTGAAGAAAAATCCATAGAGGGTTGAAATCGTCGCCACTCATGGAATCGTGAGCACTGTGGGCCAGCAATAAAGGAAAACTCAACATTAAGGCGTGTTTGCAAACAGTACAAAAACGGAGGAAGGTGTACAGCATTACTCAGTGGGTGGGAACAAACAGTGCTGCAACTAACCTTTTCCAAGGTGGGGTGCAATGGGGTAAATTGTGGCCCCCTCCCCAATGACTAAAACAATTCTGGGGTCAAAGTTGCCCCAATCCCGACCAAACAGTATTGGGGTCATTGTAATTTTGGCCTTTCTGGCCCTCCTGCCTCATGACTTTTAGGGCTCCTGATCCTGGGATCCAGGGTGCCCTGCAAATATGGGTAAACTTACCGTAACGCAGTAGATGGACTACAGCATAAAGAGTGCAGATTATATCTGATCTGGTCAGCCTGATTCATAATTTCCAGTCCACATTCAATTATTTCCATTTTCAGATACAAGCTTTTGACACATAAAACATAGTGAAAAGAGAACACATTCCAAAAATTTTACGATTAATCCCAGGATTCCAGACTTGAGTGGAAACTAATCCCGGAATCTTCTGATTACGTCATCACTGCACCGGGGATGGTTGCCTTAGTTGAGTTTTCCCCGTATTCGAACGTTGAAGGGAAGATGATTGTCGGTTGGCATTCGATTTCTTTAAGGGGTGGTTTTTCTCCATTTTTCTTACGTGTATATCCGCGTTTTGTAGGCCCCCCGCAAGATCCCTGTAAAAATAGACTCATCCTTTCTGTCGCCTGGAGAATGGATAAAGTTCGAAGAAACAGAGCATATGCGTTAGGAAAAACTTTTCTCCTTCCCATGAGGAAAGAAGGTGTGAATGTGAATCTGAGGGGCATGAGGATTTGAAAATGGGTTGGAGTTTGGTGGGAGTGGGGGATAGCGGATTGGGACGGGGATTGAAGTAAGAAATAGGACGAGAGAATAAGGGGGGGAGAGCACCAACGAGTCCCCGTGGACTACCCCTACCTTGTAAGGAGATCATCGCGCTCGTCCCCCACATCTGCATACCGTCGCTGTCCGGGAGCGGATCTTGGCTTGGGTGGCGGGAAGTCTCAACCGCCACGGCTGTTCCAGTCCCTTCGTCTCGTAGGATTTGGCGCCGAATCTGGCTTGATCCCCTTGAGTGTTTCGCAAGTGGCCATTCTGACAATAAATGGCTGCGCAGGGATTGCAAAGCGTGAAGTTATTGTTATTGTGGTAGCTGTGGAGCCATCTGCCTTGCTGGAATGTCATCCACTCGTGGAGATTGTTAATTCAGCACCAGCCCTCCCAGCACGTAAAAGACTTGGCTTGTGTCTCGCTTATAAGGCTTTAGGTTGTAGTCCAGGGTGAAAGGAAGAGAAGAACCGTATCGCTTCGTGTATACTTATTCAGCAAAGGTAAGTAACTTTACACCATCACCTACACGCAACTTTAATCGAAAATAGTCCCTCAGAATGTGTCGTTAGCTGACGAGCCTATTAAGGTGTGCTCAACGCGGAAACCGAGCCCTGCAAGACGTATGAAGGTCAACTTCCTGTGTAAAAATGGAACAAGAGAGAAAAAGATGTAGGGGAAAGGAGATCCTAAAAACATTCCAGCCCTTTTAAGTTTCGTACCAATTTTCCTAATTAATCAGCAGTTTCTGGGATTATTGTGGCACACTTGATAATAATAAAAAAAAAGTAACAACATCAACCTATGAAAATAAAGCCGAATACACATAATACACATAATACCAAATACACATAATTTACACCATTTCGGGGCTAAGTTCTGTCCTGTTAGGGAGCGTTCACAAATTACGTAACTCTTTTTTTCTAGCACTTTAGACTTCTTCTCCGCGCCCCTTTGTAACACCTGTGTAACACTTAGTATACCCCCACCAACACTTTCTTACCCCCCTCCCCCCGACCTACTGTGCAATTTTTTTATGAATTCAGTTTTATAACTAAATAACTAAATACATTTTATTTCGCTCGTAGGGCGAAAGGGAAGTGCAAGGAATCGCCAATCGAACCGCTGACAGCAGACCCAAGGAAAAAGAAGAAGAAGATGGTATAGGGAACTGGAAAATTATGGGTTCCGAATAGAATGTTCAGGGCGACGAAGGAACGGGCGAAGGGTGGAAGTGGTTAAGCGCTTTTTGAAGGAGACAAGCGATGGGGCTAAAACAGTTTCATTGTTCAGAGAGTTCCAAATAGGAACCACTCTAAGAGCGAAGGACGACCTCCGGGAATTTAAATGAAAACGGGGAAGAACAAGTTTGTAACAGTTACCACGAGTCCTGGAATTAGGGCTAAAATCAAAAAGTGGGAGTTCGAATGGTAACAAGGAGTGTTATAAGCTGTAATCATCATCTAGGGGCCTAATGACCAGCGATTTTGAAAAAAAAAAATTTTAAGTTGTAAACAGAAGTTAGAAAGATATCTGAAAAATGTAGAAAAAAATTGGCAAAAACCAATGTTGGAAAAATTAGTGTTACGTAACACTTCGTCGTGCTCCCCCCTCCTCCCATTATAAGAGATGGTAAGTCATTTGCTCATCCCCTCCCTCTCGCCTCCAGGTGTTACCTAATTTGTGAACGGTCCCTTATTAAGAATTATTGTGTATCAGAAGCATCAGTTTTAAACACTTTCGACCTGCAGTATAACTTTGGAAGAATTAGTAGATATTTCGCAGCCCGTAAATTTAATTTCAAATTGGGAAATAAGGCCAACTCGTTCCAGCATCATTTTCTAAAATAAAAAAAAAAAAGGCCCGTGCATAATCACCTGCAGATTATGGCATAACTGAGAGACAATGTTGTTATGTCCATATGATATCACATGCTTTTATCTCCACAGGAAAAAATTATCCTCTGTAATACATCTCCAATTTGAATTTCGTAGTTTTTGCTGTTTCTTAGATCACTTCCGAACCTTCCTGGTTCCCTGCATGTCAATACGCACAGGTTCTGAACATGATGGTACAGTGGCCCTTGTCGAATTTTACAGTTCTCTTTCGCTTAATTTCCGTTGTTTTTACATATGTGACGAGCTTTGGGCATAAACTTTTGATTAACTTGCCTGAAAATACGGGATAGACCCATACCCCCCGAAATGTCCCAATTTGAGTGTATTATGTTGCAGATTTATTTGAATTTTATTTTTATTCGCACATTGGACGACTTCGGCATACGTCTGACATTCGTTCCTGGCGACTTCTCAGTCCGAGCCCTGGTTACCCTTGCCTTTACTAAAAGTAAGGCAAACACAGAAGCATAACAGCTAAAATAGCACACTAAAGTTAGCTAAATGTTGATAAAACTTTATTGTGGAATTCCATAATAATTGTAATAATAATAATGAGGATTCCTCACATAAAAGCAAGAGGTCAAGACAGAACAACAGGTTGACACTAACACCCAGGCAAGATTTACAATAAGAATTCTTGGTAAGCTTGATTATTAAAAATCCTACGATACAATTTTAAATTATCATCAAATTTTGGGATTATCAGATTTGGACTAATCGTTTTAATGTCTTTAATGTCGTAAAAGAAACAGTAAGGGGCACAAAATAGAGCCCTGTGGCACACCCCTTGTTACCCCAGGAACGTTATAAACAGAAGTACCGATCAACACTGGGTTATATAGGCTTCACTGAGATAACGTGAGCTGGATTCGAAGTAGTCAACTCTCTAGCCCTAATCAGACTTTGCAGTAATCCGAGTAAACTGTCTTCTGCTGTGACGGCCACATGGACGTGGCAGGACTCCACGAGGCAGAACAAATGGTGCTTCCTTTACTAATAGACTACAGGAAATAAGTACGATACAAAAGCTGCATCAATTCTTCGCCATGGAGTTTGAAGCAATATCAACTTTAATGGAGCTCCAGTCATTACTTACGTGTCCTTCGGAATTCGAGTTCTGTATCAGTGACTTAAAGAAATGGTGCAGAACCGTTATCGAGCTATTAAAATGTTGTCTTGGACCTTGTCAAAATACCAACGCAAAAATATACTTAAAAAAAACTTTAAAAGGCATGCTTAACTAGACGAGCCCAAGTCAACATTTTTAATAACTTTAGAACGATTCTAATCGTTCGAATCGAAACGTCGCTGTGTTTTGGCTTTTTTTGTACTCGATTGTCTAACTGTAATCTACATCATATACATCATTAAGGATTTATGATGTGCGTGTGTGTTTGTTTGTGTGTGTGTACCTCTATGCTCCACCGGAACCAAAGCACCTACAAAGATGGGAGTAGGACCAAACGAAAAATAATTAAATTGCGCACAGAATATGCCTATTTTCATCGCTGTAACTTGACATTATCTCTCTCAAATACGCGAAAAACCCAGAAAAAATAACGTTAAAGTTTTTTCTAAACCTCATGGTGTTTGTTTATGACGTCATAGTTTGTTTTTGAAAACCTCCTCCAGCAAAGAGAGATGATCTGGAGCGCAGCGAGACGCGGTCGAATGAGCCAAAAGAATAACTTTAAAGGACAACGCATTTTGCAACATACCACATACAGATCTTAAAATCGGTTTTGTATTAATTGACTTGATGCATGGAAAAATCAAAACAATAGATTTGGTTTTAGAAGGGTGCCAAACATTCGTGTTTCTGAAGCACGGAGATAAGTGGATTGAGCGAGCAAAGTGAGCGATATCCACGTAAACTAACCCTTTTCAATGTGTGTCTCGGTTTACTCTCTCAATCTTTCATCTTTCACCTTCGTAGGGAACTACCTCTGGAGAAGAAGACGTACAAATGTGCAAACAAACAAATCGTATGTTTTGAATGATTAAGATAAAATGCTGAGGAGTGTGACAAATTAACTGTGAGCAACATTTGCAATTAGTTTGCATCGAAATAATCTGTACATCGAAATAATCAGTACAATAATCAGTACAGTGAAATTCAGTACATAGAAATTTCATGAATCATGGATCGTGTTGAAGCTATTAGTTGCGCACTGAGATAATCTGGAGAAGGAACCACGCAAAAAAAACCTAAACGGACGACGTATTTTGCAGCGTAACACATATAGATATTAAAATTGGTTTTGTATCCACTGTGTTGATGCATGGAAACCTGGTTTTAAAACGGTGCCAAACATTCGTGTTTCTGAAGCACGGTGGTGCGTGGATTGAGCAAGCAGAGCGAGCGATTTCCACGTAAAGTAAACCTTCTCAATGTGTGTCTCGCTTTGTTCTATCAATCTTTCATCTCGCACCTTCGTAGGGAATTACTTCTGGAGGAGAAGACGTCCAGACGTGCAAACAAACAAATCGCATGTTTTGAATGATTAAGATAAAATGCAGGTGTGCTGACGAATTTGATGAATGACCTGTGAGCAATAATTGCAATTAGTTTACGTCGAAATAATCAGTACATGATTTTGGGATGCTCCTGGAATCAAAGAAATTATTGGAAGCATGGATTGACACGTAGCTGTCGGGTGGCCAGACTGTTGGAATGATTTATGGTTATCTTTTATTTATGCAGTGAAGCCTTACGAAAAACGCGTACTGCACTCTGGCCATTTGCTTGATCGTTTTAGACGTGGAATGTCTGTCAGCAGCACAATAGTTGCAGCACGAAAGCAACTCGAGCGTATCGAGACGACGCGGAATGAGCGAGCGAAGTGAGCGACTCCGCTAGTTTTTATTTATTCAGTTAGTTCAGATGGCAGGGACGTAGTAGTGTTCGTAGTTAGAATTCCAATCATGTTATCATAATGAAATTTAACATTAATAATCTAATATTAATAAAGATTTTTACAGAAAATCTTACAACAATAATATTTGTTGCGATAGCAACGGGTCTGGCAAGGACTGGGGAGTCACTGACAGCCAGCCGCAATTACATGTAAATACAGTGTACAATATACGGCCAAGGAATGAGTGATGGTAAGAGGTTTGGGGACACGAATGCCTTACCACCAAGGTTAGACCTTCCAGGGACTCAAAGGCCCCCGATGGCATCGCCAAACGTGCAGGACATGGGAACGGTGTGGAAAATGTTAAAAGGCCCAAAATGATGCTGTAAAATTAAAAAGTATAAACAGTGCTAAAAAATTGTACGCTACGGTGAATACTAAAAACTAAAGCACCCAGATGGTGGGACTTGGCAACACTTAAAAAAAATAATAATTAAAAAAAAAATATATATATATATATATGTATATAAATCAAAGGCCAACCTAATAAAACAGGGTGGATGGACTACCTCAAGCGGCCTACATGCCATTAAAATATTTAAAAAATGGTATATTTTAAGAAGACGGATTTGCCTGCGACCACAGCACAATTCTCAAAGGGAAGAGGGGGGGGGGGGGTTTGCTGGTGAGAAAAAAAAACCAATAGGTATCCGGGAGTAAAGGACGTTACAGAAAAAACGTGAAGCGGTTCCTCGTCCAGCAACCTACGAAAGGTCGAAACCGACAGTGCAGGGGCTTAGGACAATGAAGGGTACTGAAACACATCCAGTTATAGCGAATCATATTTAAAAGAGGACGTGAAGCCAGAACCAAAAGGAAATGTCAGGTTAACTAATAGTTATAGCACTCCTTTTGCATCAATGGTCCGCTATTAAGCTGTTTTTTTTTGACCACTTAAACTTTTTGAACTATACTAAGGACTGAAAGATCGTCCGAGGCCGAGGGCCGCGGATGTTTCTTTCAGTCCGTGGAATTGGTAAAAGAAAAAAAAGAGGACAAAAAACTATCAGTGGACCATCGCTGCCAAAACAGGGCTATACCATCTCAGTTGAACCACGCCCGTTCAGTAAAAGAACAAATTCTGTTAAAACTTCTTGGTACTGAAACGGAAAAAAAATCGTCTTACTCGGTTAGCCGAAATTCATTGAAAGACCTCGAAGCTGAGACCAAGACCCTGGAACTCGAAATTAATGGGAAGATAGAGTTGAAAAAGCTACAAGTAGTCATAGTCAAAATGCTACTGATAACAGCTTACCACTCGAATGCTACGACGGGAGATTGCTTATTTAGCTAGATAGCTAAAGGCCATGAAGGGAGCGGTTTTGGAGTGCCTCTTTTGAAAAGTGGCCTTTAGCTAGACCAAGGAATGTGTAAAGTGGTGCATAAAATCGAAAAGTATTGTTGATGTTGTTGGTATTATGGGAGTTAAGTAGAGGATGGATGGAGACCAAGTCTCTGTATGTCCTATTCTATTGTGTTTCAACGTATTTAAAAATTATTGTTGCTCAACCCCATAGGACTTTGCCCGTTTTGTAGCTTAAAATAGGTTGACATCTTACAATGTTGCCGTCTTTGCCAGATAACCCCACTTAAAATAAATTGCCATCTTAAAATTTTTCAACTTACTCGCTTTTCCAACTTAAAAGTAAACCATCTTATGCGTGGACATCTGAAATTTTTGCCATCTTACACTGCATGAATTTGGCAACTGAAAACTAAGAGCTAAACATCTTAATATTTATTTTGCGTGCTTTCCATCTGATAATAAGATACATCTTACGTTTCATGGCATCTTAAGTGAAGCACAAAGTAGACGAATCTTAAAACTGGTGCTATTTTAAATCTTGAAACCCCAGATCCATTCCATCTTAAATTAAGATGGTTTTACGATTTTCAGGAGGCCCATCAACCAAAACAACTGAATTTCAGATGCATCTTGCGAATTTTAAGATGCTTAGTTTTTACAGTGTAGCCTATTTATTTAGGGACCAGCCATGAATGTGGTCCAATCCTTTTAAGCCATACCAATTGACGGGGGATTGCATCACCATCAAATTTATCATCATCAAACTTATCAATATTAAACCTGATGCATAGTGGCAGAAAGTAATTCTTTGGCTCAGTTTAGTCCTTAGCTTATAGCTCCAGTATGTCAACCATCTGACCATTACCATCCATTGATACTAGAAGTATTTTGGTGCATCGGCTGGGAATCGAACCCGGGCCACCCACGTGGCAAGCGAGCATTCTACCACTGAACCAACGACGCACCAGGACCGATGACCAAATGATGGGAGTCCTTTGAAGGAAGGGCTATTAGTAATGTTTGCTTGAGTGTTATGAAGTTATTTTTGGTGTATAATAAATTTGAGCGGTATCTATGGGTCTATCCCCTTAAACTCTGTAGCTTATCGTTAAGTTTGGAACCTAGGAGCTTGTCAGTTTTTAATATATTAACGCATGAATGATTTACGAGCCCATCTAGTGTTGCTGTATTGCTTATTAATGTTAACATGTCTTTTACAGTATCTCACTTGAAGCGCATTTTAAAAGCTTTTAGTTTTAAAGGTCCATCAACTTACAGCAGTTTAATATCTCCTTAAATATTATGCCTTAAACCACAATGTAATGTATTCCAGTATATTACTGCACCAGAGATCATGTTGGAACTATTGGATATTAATTTGTAAAGCGTAGATTACTATCGAGTAACAGTTTTCCTTAGCATTGCTTATACATGTGCTTTAAGTAAGCCGGTTGGTGGGCTGTAGTTGTTTGGTGGCTCATGTCATCACATCGTCTCTTGTCGGGAGAGGATCTGTGCGAGAGAGACATTGACATCATGGACGTGTAGGTAGGATTTCCGCCCAACATCCCCTAGCCTGTCGCATACACAGTGTTGTTTTTTGTCGCTGATATGATGGTCCGCGCACAAAAGAGCGGGAAATTTCGGATCTACTTGGGGATATAAAAGGGTGGAGGAATAGGTTGTTGTGTGTTGTTTGTTATTCTTGCGTGAGGTTAGCAGCAGGATGCTACTCTAAAGTCGACTGGATTCGAACGCTGAACCGGTGGCCTAGCAGCTATATTGCAGGGACACTGAAGACCAGTTGTGTTTATGGCACTCTGAATTCAGACGAAGTAGGCAGTAAGAACATTATTGTGGCTGTTGATTCATTGCATGACGTGTTGACTACATCGAGTGGGGACGGGACCGTAACCACTTCCATAGTAGGCCTGTGCATCACCGTTAAGTTAACCGTTCGAATTTGGCCTATGGGTTTTGCTTTAATACCTGAAGATGTCCTATTTTGGGCGAACTTATTTCGTCGTTATACTAAAAATTGTTTCTACTAAACGTACGTCACCGATATGTTCTCTGTAATGTTTTGAACTGTTTGATTCTATACGACCGATCTTTGAGTAACTACTTTTCCTGCTATTGATTGCCGAAGTAACTTCAATTGTTGCTCCGTCGATTGATAAATGTCACACTTCGGTAAAGTCAGTAGTGGTCGCGGCAGTCGGTTGGTGGCAGCATTCCGATACTGTCACCATCATTGCCGCCCAAATCCCTTAATCACGGAGTTATCCGGGTAAGCCATGCAAAGGCCACTCCGCAACGAATTAAAAAAAAAAAAATGGGAATAAAAAACAATAATCGAGCGGATTTGAAAACCGGATTTTGAACCAGTTAACACTGCATGGTCTGAATCCAATTTCAATTTTCTCAAAAAACCGGAACTGAGCCGGTTGGAATGCAATCCCATGCTGGACAGTAAACCGAACCCATTTTTTTTTTTTTTTTGCAGTTCGATTCCATGCTATCATCTATCATGTTAACGGTCGTCATGCTCAAGTATAAGGTTAAAAACTATGCCGGTTCAACTTCAACCTTGATGCTAAATGGCGGGTGGCTCAATTTAATTTGAAAAATCAGAAATTTTTCCGTATCTGCAGTGAGGGGGTTTAGCTGAAGCAGCGCCGTAATGCAGATCTATCAGCCTCAACTGTGCAGCATCTACCTTGAATCCAGGTTTTTTTTTTTCTTCACTTCTTTCGTCGCTGCCTCGGCAATTGGCACGGTTCTCGTTAGTATGCTTGAGCACGTGCGTTGAGGTCCCGCAATTATTATTCAAGCTGGCTGAAAATCGTCGCTTTGAGTTCGAGTCTGTGCTAAGTTTTCTGGTACAGCTAATCGACAGAAATGAATGCGCCTGGGGGGAGGAACAGGTGCAGAATTTGAACGAAAGAGGAGTGAGTTGGCCGGCGACATTTTTTTTTCTTTTATATTTTTCTCCCTGCACTTTTGCCTCTTTGGATTGTTCAGGATTAACGACGTGAAAGTACGAGTCGTAATCTTCTTTCACACGGATTTAATAGAAAAAAAAA
>JAHWFP010096538.1:3374-20068 GCA_023313725.1 Lithobius niger
CCCCCCCCCCCCCCCCTTCCCGTCCCAGGATAGCCGTTCGTCGTTGCCTCGCTAGGCAAAGACATCCGTGCACCACAAAACTGCCATAGAGAAAAGCTTTAGTGCACGCGCGCTGTCTACTTCTGGCAGCAAATTTTTTTAATCTTGACTTCTGTCAGCAATCTTTTGATGGGACTCTTCCTTGGGCCGCTGCTTTCGCACCGTGTCTCCGTGGCTTGGGGGGATGCCAGTGGCCCTTTGGCTTGTCCCAAGTGGCATTTTCATTTTCGCTCTGGCGTCCCTCCCGAAGGGTTCCACTCTACCAGCAAGGTACTTACAGGAGTTCCGGCGGCTGTGTTCTCAGTACGCCGGTTATCAGCGGCTGTTTACTGATGGGTCGAAGTCAGACGCTGGCGTGGCTTGTGCTTGTGTTTGTAAGGGAGTGACGGTTGCCCATCGCCTTCCATCAGGCTATTCTGTGTTTTCTGCAGAGCTTTTGGCTCTCGGTTTGGCGGTGGAATGGATCCTTGGCCTTCAGGGCACGCATTTCATTATCTTTAGCGATTCCATGAGTGCCCTGGAGTCCTTGGCGAATTACAATCCTCGGAACCCCTTGACACAACGTGTCCAAGCTTTGCTTTCCCGCTTGCCTGGCCAGCGGAAAACCATGCTTTTCTGCTGGATCCCGGGCCATGTTGGGATAGGTGGAAATGAGCAAGCGGATTCTGCAGCAAAAGGGGCCCTTTCTGGCCCTCTCGGAAGGGATCTCAGCCTTGTTCCCTCGGACGCTTTTCCAACTCTGCGTCTGAGGTTACACGCTTTTTGGCAAGCCTCGTGGGATGGACAGAACGGCAATAAATTACGAGCTATTAAAGGCACTGTTGAGGAATGGCACTCGGCGTGTCGCCGCAGTCGCCGTGAGGAGGTGGGGTTGGCCCGTTTGCGCATTGGTCACACTCGACTTACTCACTGTTTCCTTTTGCGGGGGGTTGACCCTCCTGAATGTTATTGGTGTCGGAGGCCACTTACGGTCCGGCACTTCCTTGTTGATTGTTGCCATCTTGATGGTTTTCGTCGTCGTTTCCATCTTCCGCATGACATTGTGCGTCAATTGGGCGATAAGTCTGTCCTCCTGTCCGGTGTTTTTCAATTTTTGCAGGAGGTACAGATGTATGACAAGATTTAGATTAGGGGTTTGAATAATATCTCTGTAATGTGTGGTGCAGTGGCAACCCGGACCACTGCACTGTGACTGAGGTTGGCACTAATGACCAAGCTGTCGACGCGCCATTAAGCCTCATCTCTCGCCCCCCCCCCCCGTGTCTCCAGCTGGGTTTAACTATGCCACCGACGTAGCCCTATATGTCAAGTCTATAGAAGCTAACCCTAGACTATGGCTACATTTTTTTAACGATTTATCGGCCTCCGACAAACAGATCGGTAAATCGTCGCTTTATAATCCATACAAAAGCATTTAATGATGCTAACGTGCATACATCTACTTCTCGGAGCATTCTTTTTGACGGGCCACAATCGTAACAGGACTATTGCTGGGGCTGATACCCTTACACCCTGGTTCAAACTGATCCAACCTTGCCATCGACGTGGCCTCTGATATCAAGATGTAAAAGGTAGCCAATTCAAGACACAACTGCAACACCTTTCGCGAAGATTTATGCGCCTCTAACAAACAGCGATGAATAGGTACTTTACGATCTATACAAAAGAATAAACTGATCCATCCATGGCTCCTTTGTCTCTACGATTAACACCGAACAAATGCTTTTTCTCTTTAGCGGCACCCCCCCCCCCCAGCCACCACCAACCAGCACGCAAGAAAAGCCCCACTTACGTTGCACTATGTGCGTGCGTGCGGCTGGCTTGAGTCCCTTCTTCAGAACCCAACCCCATTTTGCGCAATTACGCATTTTCTACACAACAACGACTACGTTTGAGTGTACGTGTCTCTGTTGTGGGTGGGCTCAGGGATTGGGGAGGGGGATGCGGATTACGATGTACCTCGATCACGAAAAGCATCGGTATTAAGCTTGACGTGGTTTGCCTGAACTAATCCATCCCACGCTTTTAATTGGCCCTATACCACGATACACAAACTTTGGCCGTCACAAAACCTTGTGTATATCATCACTTAAGCCACCGGTAACAACTTTGAGCCAATATAAATGCCGACAACGATAAGCCAAAACTAATCACCAGGTCATGTAGCCAAACTGATGAGCAAGTTTACTAAATACCGCATCGTACCTCTTCCTAGCCTACGCGGGGCCCTGGCGGTTGTTGCGGATACTAACACTTCTGACATTGCTTGGCCTTCGAAGCCGTACGACGCCAAATAAATGGTCTGAAGTTTCAGCTTTTGCCCGTTATTTGCCACGTTTAAGGATTAAAACGTCAATTGGAAGCTGCACTTAATCATCCAACTAGTATACTACAGTTCATGCAGGAAGTAGAGGTAATACACGATAAAAGTATGCCTACAACAAAAAATTGGTGGTTACCTTACGGGATGAGGGGAAGGGGTCTTGTCTTGTGTAACACCTTGTTAATACGGGGAGGCGAAAAAAGAAGAAAGTTAGCTTGCATATTTTATGGACGCTTCGTCCGAGAAAAGAAAAGGGAACTTGAGTCTATGTATTGAACAAAATAAGCAAGACTGAACAATAGGCTCTCATTATTTACGCAGCTTAAAGACATCTGCAGAAAATTACTATTTTTTTTGCATAAAAATATTCTTGAATTCAGTATGTTCAGAGTCCTTGACGGTGGCTGGAATGTTATATGCCCATACGAACCGTGTTAATGTGTTACGTTCCTGAATCTCGGCCAGTGAGACGCTTTACGCATGAATACTGGAGTACACTTTCTGTCTGTAACCATGACAGCCAAAGTCGTAAATAAGTCAGTATAAAAAAATGTAACTGTAACGTAAGTCTTAAGATGTTGTTCATACATGATAAATTATATTAACGAAGTACGGTCGGAAAAGAACGTGGAAGGAAAACCTGGGGGGGGGGGAGTGGGCAACAATCCTCCCCACCCTTCCCCATGCACTAATCTATGAAATTTAATTTCAAGTTAATTTACTCAGTAATGGAAGCGTCAAGTCTACGTTTGGAGGAGTTGGTTGAATTGGCGACAACAATTCTCTCCAGTAACCAGTACCAGAACGGAATAATGAGATTTAATGAAAAAGACCGACTTAGACTAAGCCCAACTAAGGCCAGCTTTGCTGAGACGAGTGAATGAATTGAGGGACAAGATAGATGCTTAACTGAGCACTATAGTGTAATAGTGTAAAACCAGCCTTGATGTGCATATGGTTAGGCTTAACTTGCACCAAGAACGTGTGTGTTGGTTGGGTGCCACTTTCCCGGACTTAATTTTTCCTAGGGCAGTTAAGACTTGTTAGGAAGACTTCTACTTCATTTGATGGTTGTACGTGATACAGTATTAGATAGAAATATTTCATAGTCTGCGAAAATATTTGAAATCAAACGTCAATCTTCAAACACATAACTTCCACTAAAAGTTGGGTCTGTTCACATAAAAAAAGATTAATTATTTATATGGGAATTTGTGACCACTTGGCTCACTTTCACTTTATGTCCATACAGGGCATTTTTTAAGGAATATGAAGTGGTGCTCCAAATAATAATAAAAAGCATGATTCTGCGGCCATAGGGCAGTCACCAGGTGGGGGGGGGGTCGGAATACATATACAGTTTTGCACTCAAGTTCTCAGAAATATACATTTTAAATTTTGCCATCCTAATGTTTTCAGTTCTAATGTTTAAACTAGATTGTGTTGGAGGCGTTCGGAATTTTGGAAAATAACCAGTGACGAACGACTTGTACCAAATGCTTGCACATATTTGTGTCGTATGATTTTATTTTTATCCAAATGATTTTTTTTAAACGAAAAATAAGTTTAAAATTTGAGGAATGGGGTTGCAAAGGCTGGTGCTTCACTGCTCCATGATGCTGACTGGTGCTCCAATCGTAAAGGCTGGTGCTCCACTCGGAGCAGCAGTTACTATGTTAAAAAATGGGCTGCCATACAAGTAATTTAAAATAGAGACCCACACAAAAACTCATTTAAATTCAATTGACGGCCATTTTCCAAAATGGTGGATTATATCTTAAAAAGGGCATAAACTCCCTTTGGCACAAAATTTAGAGCCAAATCGAAGAAAAATGCCAAGCGTTATTCTGTTCCCAGTTGAGAAATACACAGAAAAATATAAACATTAACCGACGCTAAACTCCCCTTAGTCGAGTATTCGGGGGCACGTCTTGCCGCTCCTCGGCTACTAGTGACAACCTTCACCTCCGGCTAGAGGTTTGGTGACGTACAAAGTTTAAATGCGATTCGTACCCTCGGAGGGAGGGAAGTGAGTACCTGCAGCGGCTGGCTGCTCCACGAGATTTCTATCCCCCCTCGTCGCTCCATTGTTGTTTTCTCTAACCGGAAGTGAAGTGTCATTAGGCCTTGATTATGCATAAAACTGGAGGGTTAGTCGTTAGAGCAAGTGGATTGGCTGCTGTGATCCCTCCCCTTCCTCCGCCGGGTTGGGCCTAACTCGGCAACTAACAACTACGAATAAACCGTATTATGGTAGCGAAGGGAACGGAGCCCAAGCACACGCAAAGGGAAGATAAAACGTGCCTATCATTTTGCTCGGCGGTTGCCATAAAAGTCCATTCCAATATTAGATTGCCAGTTCATTTCGGTTCAATTCGTTCTGTACGCGTAAAATGAGGATTGGTGGTGAATTGCGCTGGCGATATTGGCGTTCGGATATAGAGGTTCACAGCTTGGTTGTGGCCGCATAGGTGATGCTCTTTTGCTGAGAAAGAAACTGATAAAATCCCCAATACGCAGTTTTCCATTGCGTATTGCATGTAACAATTTCAAAACATACACAAACCTGCCCCGGAATAGTTCCTAGGGCTGCTGACCTTGAAGAGGTGGTCACTCTTATAGCAAACACTAAGAAAAGAACGTCAGCATCGATATTATACCATATATTTCAATACTATGTTTAGTGAGCTTTTGAACCCTCAGGTTTGAACTTTTAAGTGAAAGACACAATATTTTTAATGAAAGCTTCTTGGCACCAACCAACACCTTTGTACACACAAGATTTCGTAAATATGTACGCTGAAAACATCCCATACTGAAATGGGTAATGGCCGGCAACCGTTTTGCAAATTAGCACTGTACAGACTCGACATGATCAATGTCTTTAGCCGGATGGGGATACCAAACTGGGGTTGCGTACTCCAAAACAGGTCCAGAACAATGTTTTTCGATCACCAGAAGCATAACGTCGTCTGATAATTGCAACTCTCGTTGTTATGGGGCAATGTGACGCCCATTTAAGGCTACAATCAAACCACGACCCCCAGGTACTTAACAGACGAATGATGACCAAGGGGGCAACCGGAGATGGCGTTCAAAGGCGATCATTAGCCGAGCCCGTATGGAAAATGTTACGTTTTGGTCCTTCAAGCGTCAGTTGTCAATCGGCTGACCAACTTACCAACGAATCCAAGGATGAGGACATCTGCAAGTGGTCAGACATGTCAATATTTCCGGTTATTACTGGGGCATGTTGCTCGTCGCCCGCGAATGAATGAAATGACGCAATTTTAACGTAATCGTGTTTGACGAACAACTCGCTCCAGGGGCACGTTGCTCGTCACCTGCGTTTCTCGAAAATGACGTGAAATTGACGTACCTTTCGGCATGTTTATAGATGACAAACAGCGTCGACGCCATCTCTGAAAGTTCCAACACAGTGTGTCGCTTTTAGGAAGTGAGCTACGTTGCGTAACTGCACCCCAGCACCAGACCTTATCATTTTATTATTTTTTGTTGTCAGTATTTCTGCTTCTTTCGCCAACTCGGTGATTCCGCATCGAGTGTGTATTCGTCCTCACCCTAATGGTGGATAAGAACATTAGAATTAGGTCTCGGATTAAACTGGCGTGTCAGGACCTGATAGGTAAACAAGTTTGATAAGTGTCAACCGTTTGGCACTCGGCGCTGTTATGCACATGGATTTTTATTTGGCGCCCATTTTGTGTCTGGTTTTCCTTTTTGCCTTGGGCTTCCGGCCAAACGACGCTTCAAGACGGCACGCTTCAAAACGCGATGAATGGTGTAGATAAAGAAGGAAACGGAACAGAACTGGAAAAAAAAAACGGAAAATAAAAACCACCCCACTCGGCAAAAATCGAAAGGAAAGAAGATTAAAAAAAAATAAGAAGCTCAACCCTTCGTGTTTTGTAGCCATGCAGGTATGATTTATGGGTGGGACTGACGCAGTAAGGAAAACGTTCTTATTTATTTTTCTACTTTAAAAAAATATTTATATTTCTGTTCTTGCGGACAAACAGGGACATAACCAACTGAATCTTACAGCGTTTCGTTTTAAGCCAACGGTTCTTGGTAAAAGATTTATCCCTTGGGTCATACGAGTAGGGGGGGGGGTTGCCGATACCGATACTGTGATTTGGTATAGCAACGTTGTCAACAGCTTCAAAACTTCGAATTTTCCATAATTTGGAAACCAGATGAACTAAAGTGTAGCATTTTAAAGTAAAATTCGAGTAGCAATTTTCAGGAAATCTCAAATCAATGTCTGAATTAATAGTTTAAACAAAGTTTCAAGAACCAAATCCAACAAAACAACCAAATTTATTTTTAAACTGAAAGCTTCTTTTAACTTAAGTCAATAATTTAACGTGGTGCATATTTTTTTTCTATAAATAGTGCCAGTGAATCAAACAGGCGTAGGAGCCATCAGCTATCGGATCGGCATTGGTATCAGTTAGATCATGTCGGATTGGATTGCTTAAGAGTGATACTGATCAATCCTTATTTTATGGGTTGGGTATTCTACTTCTGTGGTCATGGACTAGGAGTTGAAAAATCACAATGAAAGTGAAGCCTCATACCTATTTAAAACAACCAATCGTTGTAACTGTGATTGACTAGTACCTTCCGGAACCACAAATCAAATTCACCACCAAACCTAAAGACCACCCAAAAAAATCCAGAACTGCCGTGATTAAATACTCCATAAACGCAGCATTAAAACGTTCAGCAAACAAATTAATCAACTTTGTTCGAACTTTGAACAAAGTCCAATTCCTCATGGCAAAAAAAGACGGCAAAGGTCGTAAACATTTTGTGAAGAGGCGGTATGCCATACCGTGACATACCACTCTGCTTCGATAACTGCTTGAACCGTCTTTGGTGCAGCGCTCTACACCAGCTCTCTGCACCAGCGAGCAAAATGCCAGAAGAGAAGTGAATGACCTTGACCTTGACCAACTCCCAGAAGAGTAACAGTGGACGACCTTGACCCACACCCTCTGCAGAGCGTGTGAGACGTGAGTAAGACTTCCGTGTGAGACTATGCCTATTTCATTCAGCGTGCACGTGGTGTAGGTGTACGTTGAACTGAATCATTGTTGTTCAGCCATCCTTAGAGCAACTACCGCCAACATGATACAGAACAAACTATGCAGTGAAATAAGCAAATCTCTTTGTTAGCTTCAAAAAGAGCAAGCGTCGTCAGCTTCGAGGAATGGTTTGGGAGCAAACACGTCACCAACTGTAGCATCTTGGGTAATCTCGCCCTCTATTGCTCAGGCACGTTCAATGGAGTGAACCGACCCGATAGTAGAAAGTCCCTAAAGCTGACGAACTGCGTGAAAAAGAAGGAATTTTTAGTAATTTCTTTAATTCGACCACAGACGGCGCCTGCCTGTCACTGACGTTATACTGACGTTATAAAATGAATGGTTTCCACATGCATGCAAGGAAAGTACAAATTAAGCTTTGAAGTTGACTTTTTTAAGTCCGTATTTTGGCCTTGAGGGGAAGAGAATGAAAATTCTGACGTGTCCACTCTTTGTGGCCTACTGGTCTTGAATTTCATCATGACGCAAGAATACTTTCCTTAGCGTGTCATCCATTTCACTAGTCACCCCTGAATTTCCACGTGACCACGCTTTTTACCATATGTATTTTTTTACCACGTTGTTAACCTGTTGTAACAATTGTATCAACCCACACCCCTACGCTTAAGGGGTTGCTACTCGTTTTGGAATCAAGTCCGCGACCTCATCTCTCATCAAATCTTCCGCATGTCCTCTAATTTGGAAATCATTTCAGCCTGAACCGTTACAAATTCAAACTTCAGTCCTCAAACCAGAACACCACGGCCTGCCTTGGCAATTCCGGTTATGCTCACCAATAATTAAACCTTCACCATGTAACTTCAACTGTGTCTGTCCCAAGTTCGTCAGAAGGTACGTCAATCTGTGTTAGAGCGATGGTGCCAATTCTCAATATTGATGCTATTACCGATTAATGCAGTGTCGGTTATAGCAAAATTTATATTGAAGCTTAACACCATATAGTGTTGCAAATGTTCGCAACCCAACGTTGGATATTATCTTAAAAGATGCACCAGGTAACATGGAAAATTTTAAGGTAATAAATGATTGACTGTTGTTAGTGCTCAAACTTCGTTATTCTGGACAGCCAATAATGGGGAAGCCAGTGTTATTCTGGACGGTTAACAATGTGCAAGCTAGAGTTATTTTGGAAGAAGAACAATAATGAGAAAACCTGCGCTATTCTGGGAGGGCAATAATGGGAAAACATGCGCTATTCTGAAAGAGCAATAATGGGAAACCTGTTTTATTCTGGATGGGTAACAATGTGCAAACCAGCGTTATTCCGGAAGGGCAATAATGGGAAAACATGCGCTATTCTGAAAGGGCAATAATTACGAAACCCTGCTTTGTACTGGAAAACCACTAGGAAACCTGTGTTATTCTGGACGGATGACAATGTGCAAGCCAGCGTTATTCCGGAAGGGCAATAATGAGAAACCTGTGATATTCTCGGAAGGGCAATAATGGGAAATCTTGTGTTATTCTGAAAAGGCACTAATAAGAATTTGGAATTCTGGACGGGTAACAATATGCATGCCAGTGTTATTCCAGAAGGGCAAGAATGAGAAAACCTGTGCTATTCTTGAAAGGCAATAATGAGAAAACATGTGCTATTCTCAATAAATGGGAAACCCTGCTTTATTCTGGAAAAGCACTAATGGGAAAGCTGTGTTATTCTGGACGGGTGACAATGTGCAAGCAAGCGTTATCCCGGAAGGGCAATAATGAGAAAACTTGCAATATTCTGGAACAACTAGGCGGAAAGCCAAATCGCTCGAAAAGTGATAAATAAATCTAGATGCAAACCTATTTACGTTGACATTTAAGTCCAAAAGGCAACGTAAATAGGTTTGCATCTGTATTTATTTATTCCTAAAGGGCAATAATGGGAACACATGTGTTATTGTGGAAGGTTAATAATCAGAAAACGTGCGTTATTCTGGAACGGTAATAATGTGCAAACTTGCGTTATTTTGGAAGCGCAATAATGGGAAAACCAGCGTTATTCCGGAAGGGATATAACGGGAATGCTGTGCTATTCTGGACGGGTAACAATGTGCAAGCCAGCGTTATTCCGAGATGGCAACATTGGAAAAACTTGCATAAATTTGGATGGGAACTAAAAGGAAAATCTGAGGTATGATGGAAAAGCAATAGTGTGCAAACCTGCATTGCTCTGAAAGGGCAATAACGGGAAAACCAGCGTTATTGTGGAAGGGCGATACTTGGAAACCATGCGTTATTCTGGAATAGTAATAATGTGCAAACCCGCATTATGCTGGAAAGGTAATAATGTGCAAACCTGCGTTATTCTGGAATGGCAATAAAGTGGTAACCTGCGTTTGCTGGCAGTAATGTGCAAAATCTAACAGTAGGCATAGTTAGCTTGCTAGGACAGGCAATTATCAACCGCAATGAGACCCACCATAACCTTTTTGTCTGAATTACGATATTAGAAAAAAAATAGGAAAGATACAGTACCAATGAATAAATTATTAAATCAAACTAACATTTTATTGTCTCAGTCTGCCCCTATAAGATGGCTGGTTTCTCGACAACTATAACAAGGTTGTAGCATAACTCCTCACAACTCTTAAAAGTGATGTACTTTGCTGTTGAATGGGTATCGTGGCGCCACAGAACGGGTAAACGCCCATTGCAAAAATAGAACTATGTGGTCTTACGAACAAATCCACGTTATGTTTTTTTTTCTGAGACGAGATAAGGGCTCGACGCCAAAAAGAACGCCTCTTCTTGTGTGGCTTTTTTTTTTTTGGTCTAGATTTCGTTTGCTTTACGATTATTTCCGTGGTAATATTGAGGGGAGGAGTGGTGTCATAAAATAAAACCTTGTAGAATAAAGTGTATGTTTTTTTTTCCACTCCCTTTTTGGGGTTCGTAATAACTTTTTTTTCATGAAAATTTCTTGCCTGGATTGCAGCCAGTAATTCTTTCGTTTCGGGTGTGCGTCTGGAAGCGTTGTCATGGCAACGGATTACCAACGAACTACAAGACGGATTTACAGTGAGTCAGATGGATGGGGGATTCACCAACTCTTCTCTCAGTAAGTTTTTTTTTAATTAACTGCATTAAAAAAAGTTTCGTGCTATTTTTTACATCGTTAATAAAATACCAAAAGAAGTTTTGGAAATTAACAAAATTGGACAATAAAAAAATTACAAAGCAGTGGCTTCTTGAAAATAACTATGTTTAAAGAAACAGTTGTATTTTCTGTACAAAACTTACTGTAGTCTTGTAGGAAACCTGTATTAATATTTTTTTCTATGCTGTGTTAAAAATTTATGCACGAATACTCTGTTTTAAAGTGTGCCAACTACACGCAAGCTCTTTCCGTGCTTCGTAGTGGCCTTGGAAATGTTTGTGAAATAAAAAATAATTTAAAAAATAAAAAGTCATTCATTTAAACTTAGAATAGACGAAGATAAAAGTTTAATCCAGTACAGATAAAATACATCTTTTCGCTCCAGCTTCACTTATCTATACAGATAAAGTGTTTTGCTACTATTTTTGTGTCCTGAGGCAGGCCTCTTATCTTGACTGGCGTTCTCTAATAACTACCAAAAATTAAAACGATGTCTTTGAAATTTGATAAAGGAAAATTCTTTAACTTCGAAATAAAAACAAAGTAAGACACTAAAACATTAAAAAAAAAACTGATAATATTTCTTTCGTTCAAGCGTTCGGCTAATATTTTCTAATTAATGTCAGAAAGTGTTTGCGTTTCGTCAGTGCTCGTGGCAACGATCATTAAAAAAAGAGAAAATTAAAAAAATAAATAAAACGGCAAAGCCGTTTTTTCACAACGTACGAAAGCTTCGGGAAAACAGAAGTACTCCCTAGTGATTTAAAACCGAAGATATTTTCTCTTTGTTCCGTCTCTAAAATTCGTAAAATCGTGTGAAAGGAAATTAAAATCCTTTAGGAAGAAGAGTTTGAACCGCTTTACCGTTAGTTTTTTTTTCTTTGCTCTTTTACTTCGGGTAAATGATTTTAGAGATCTGGGGCAGTGGGGGGAGGAGTGAAAATAAGTTTAGGGAAGGCAGAAGGGAGGGGTGGAAGGGGGGATAAAATTCCACACTAAATCCCCATCAAGAGCCATAAGACCCTGTTTTCCTAATGAGCGCGAGCCTTTCCAGAAAGGATAATAATTAAACTCGGGAGCTGAGCAAGTTCTGGCTGTCCGTCTGTCTGATAAAGAACAAACACGGACAGCCGGCGGACAGATATTTGGTTTATGGTTATGGTGAAGGCCCACTTGAGTTTTCCGCTCTCTTCACTCGTCCCTCGTTTGCGTAATGCGCATGCGCCCAGGGCTTAACTTCCGCTCCCGCTGGGCATTAATGTCTTGAAGAATCATATTTTCAAATCAATTGACGTCGGCCGCGAGCGAGAAGCAGAGGTGTAGGGCGTTATTGCTTGGGCTGGGTTTTTCAAAAGGGCGTTGCTAAATGATGGTGGGCTTTCACTGGGTGAATACTAGTTAGCACTAGATGAAAACTATGTTGGCTTGGGGGCTATTCAAAGGGGACGGTGCTAGATGATGGTAGCTTTCACTGGGTGAATACTAGTAAGCACCAGGTGAAAACTATATTGCCTAGGGGTTTTTCGAAAGGGCGTGGCTAAATGATCGTAGGCTTTCACTGGGTGAATACAAGTTTAACAGCAAGTGAGACCTATTTTGGCTTGGGTTTTCAAAAGGGCATTGCTATATGATGGGAGGCTTTCACTGGGTGAATACTAGTTAGCACCAGGTGAAAACTATTTCGACTTGCGGGTTTTTCAAAAGGGCGTTGCTAAATGATGATGAGCTTTCACTGGCTGAAGCGTGGTTAGCACCAAGTGAAAACTATTTAGGCATGGTTTTACAAATAGGGCATTAATTGATCTTGGTAGACTGTCACTGGGTGAATACTAGTTAGCACCAGGTGAAAACTATTTTGGCTTCTGAGTTTTTCAAGTGGGCGTTGCTAGATGATGGTAGGCTTTCACTGGGTGAATAGTAGTTAGCACCAGGTGAAAACTATTTTGGCTTAGGAATTTTTCAAAAGGGCGTTGGTAGATAGATGATGGTAGGCTGGGTGAATATGAATTAGTGCCAGGTGAAAACTATTTCGGTTTAGGGGTTTTTCAAAAGGGCGTTTCGATATGATTGTAGGCTTTCAATGGGTAAAAACTATTTGGGCTCGGGATTTTTTCAAAGAGCATTGCTAAATGATGGTAGGCTTTCACTGGGTGAATACTAGCTAGCACCAACTGAAAAATACAGTTGTGTAGGCAGCACGTAGGACGATATATGCTAATTGCATTTCTGTTTTTTGCTCTGAATACTAGTTAGCACCAGGTGAAAACTTTTTTGGCTTAGAGGTTTTTCAAAAGAGTGTTGCTAGATGAAAGTAGGCTTACACTGGGTGAAAACTGCGAGGCAATAAGTGAAACTTATTTTGTCTTGGGAGGTCTTCAATGAGGGCGTTGCTAGATGATGGGATTTCACTGGGTGAATACTAGTTAGCACTAGGTGAAAACTATTTCGACATGGCGTCCATTTCGGGGTTATCGAATCGAAAACAAACCATGGAATGCGGCATTCAGATATCGGTGCTGCGTCCTGTACTGAAAAAAAAAAAATAGGTTTCTTGTCATAAATCAACACTCACATGCTGCATGCATTTTACGTCGTGTCGCGAGGCATGAGAAGAGGAATTGTGCTTGCGTCATTGCCATGGTTACTACGTATAGACAACTCGCAAGCCACATGCACCGGTCAAGGCGAGAAGCACCCTGCAGATTTAGTATTAAGCAAGTAAAAGCTAGTGAGCGAGAAAAGTTGCGTTGCGAATCGTTACGTAAACACACCCTAAATGCTTCAAAATACCCGCTGGGAGCTGTTAGCGATTTTCGTAGTAGTAGGCTTACAGTTACTGCAACTTCAATACATAAGGTTAATTCGTGTAACTAGTTAGCAGCCGTCTTAACACTGTCGAGTAGTATTATGGTCTAGCAGTTTACAATGTTGCGTCCATAGTGTCTTGGTTTGTTTGGCTGGTTTTGAGTGGCGCTATTTAATAACGAGGTCTCGGAAAGTAGGGTCTTCGAGGAGCTTTGAACTACTCCATTATCTCACGTCGAACGTGTACCTTTTAATGGAAATTTTGTTTAATGGGAAACTACTTTTCTTTCAAATCTTGTGATCCATTTTCTGTATGTTTCCGGTTATTGAATTTTTCAGATTTATTTCGAAATTGTATTATGTCTGGCTGGCGCCTGAATTCGGTACAGCTACAAAAATAAGGATTTCGATCCAACTACATTTTTTCTTGCAGTGATTGACAGTGATTGCACTCTTGGGAAATTGGGGCTTACTATTTTTTTTTCCTTTTTAGGTAGAGATTGGACGTTATCTTTTTTCTCTCTCTCTATTTTCTAGATTTTCTGTTTCGAATTGTGTGTGTTTGTGGAAGTATGTGCTTTGTCTCTAATAGGTAAACTGAATGAATTCTGGGTAATACAACTATCTAGACTATGGTTTCTTTAAAGGAACCTATTTTCTTTGTCGCTGCAGTTGCCATGAAAAGGTGGTGTTGGCCCGTGTACGCATTGGTCACACCCGATTACTCACTGTTTCCTTTTGAGGGGGATTGACCCTCCTGACCCTCATTGGTGTCGACGGCCACTTACTGTCCGGCATTTCCTTGTTGATTGTCGCCATCTTGATGGTGTTAATCGCCGTTTCCATCTTCCGCAGGACATTGCGCGTCAATTAGGTGATAAATCTGTCCTCCTGTCCAGAGTGTTTCAATTTTGCAGGAGATACAGATCTGTGATAAGATCTAGATTCGGGGTTCGTTTAATATCACAGTAATGTGTGGTACTGTGACTAAGGTTGGCGCTAATGACCTACCTGTTGACGCGCCATCAAGCCTCAATGCCCCCCCCCCCCCAATTGTCTAGCCCCAAGCAGCAGTCGTGCAGCAGAGTTCTTTGTCGTCTATTTGGTCAAGCCCCTACAAATAAGCATAAGTTCCAACCTTTGTACCTAAATTTTCCTTATACACCTAAACGGATGACGGCCAGCGGTGGTTAAAGCCCGTATTTTGAAATACATTTCAAGGTCGAGTGAAATCTTGAGGCCGTTCAAATAAACTTGCCTCCACGTGGGACGAGAACAGCTTTTGGACTCTGTTATTAATGTTTTTAATGAGATCGAGTCGATGTGACAAACTGTGTGGCATGGCCTTTAACATTCTGGCACTTCTTATACCGGATCGGCCTGCCTGCTTTATCTTTGTTTACTAACCTTTTGTTTTTTTTTTTCCATTTTTTTTATCTTCTGTTTTTTTTTTCAACTCTTCAATTTCATCATTAATTTGTTTCGTCAGATAATTTTAATGTGCATGTCTCTTTCAACGAAGGTATATATAAAATAAATGTAAATGAAGTCTAATATACACAAATTCTTGCAAAAGGTACAAAAACAAATGCTTTTGGGTGCCTATGGGAATAGCAAGCAGTCTTACTCTCTCTTCGTAGGCTATCTTGCGAGAAAAAAGTAATATAACACCAAATTAAATTGTTCAAACTCACGCTACACATTGAAATTCATATAGGCAGGCTTTCACGAAGAGTAAAAATATCGGATAGCACCCTCCGGAAACCCTTTCCGTTCCGTTCCTCTATTTAGATGCAAATACTGAGTTTAAAGTTACGGAATTTTATTAGCGTAGAAGTAACGGAAAGTAACACTGTCGTCCCGCTTCTCTAGTTCACTTGTCTTCCAGTGTTGCCACGCCATGTTTGTTTTCGGAACTAACGCCGCTTCCTTATAATTACGTCATTTCCGAACGACAAACGGTGCTCCCGCTTACGACGGACGTTGTCTAATAATTTAGTGGCTTTGGGTCGGCGTTGGGAAATATTAGGACTTGCCCCCATCTCACTGCCGCTTATGTTTCTTATTAGCATGCAAATGGGCGGCGTTATTATGAGTCATCGCCATTTTCCTTCATTATAATTTTAATATCCATTGATGCCTATCGACTGTGCATGTCATAATGAGGTCGTCAGCTATGGATCCAAGTTCATAACTTGAAATTATGGGGTAGTGGTGGGGGAGGGAGTGAATTTTAGGGTTGTTGTTGTAGAAAATTGGAACCGTGTATGAAAGGTGGTTAAGCATTTTGATAAGGTAAACCCTTGATGAAGCTATTTCGAATGAACATCAAGCGTAATTTTGAATAGGATGCGGTTGTACCGCGTGATGCTATCACGATATTTATGTTAATAAACAAAGGTGGAGTGTTATTGAAGTGGGGTTCGATGTGGGAGACTCTCATTTTGATGAAAACCGCCAACAGTTTGCATCAGATCTCGTGTTCAATTTGTAGTAGCGTTACATGCCATTATGACTAGGAAATGTATGACGCTCTCGGAAAAACAGTAAGAAAACAATTTAAACCGTCAAGCCCTGAAATATGTCTTGATAATTATGCCTTGATGTAAAGGATAGCCATAAATTATGGTCCCTATAACAAACGTTTGTACAAAATTATCAAGGAAAGCAACCGTAGCACGATTTCGTCTACCGGAAAGAACAACTTAAAAACTTTCACTCGAAAAATAATTAACACTAATACTCTACCACGGGCGCTCCATTTGTTGCTGGCAGCTACCACTTTCAGTAACTAAATACCACTCTTTTCATGTTGCTGGAAAAATTGGTTGCAAAAATCATACTTTGACCAATAGGTGACTGGAGATGAAGTAAAGGACCTGGGCATTTGGTTCTCCTCCGATCTTAAAGGTTCTTTACACTGCCAGAAGATTAGTACACTGGGTACAGTGCACTGGGTTTTAGACGGCTTGCGGTGGGTAATAGATGCTTCACACCTCGAAACATAAATATGTGTGTGATGTTCGTGAGACCACTGTTAGGATATGGTACACCACTGTGTGCCCCCCATATTTGGCAAGGGAAATCGACCTGATTGAGTCGGTTCAGCATAAATTCACAAAAGGTCTGCCGGGACTACGTGATTTGGACCACATCCAATGGCTATCGAGGACTGGTCTGGAGCTACTCGTAGAATAAAATTTGAAGCTTCATAGAATTAAATTTGATCTTATTCTTACTTTTAAGATATTAAAAGGTTTTACTTGACCTACCATTCTTTGATATGTGCAACAGCTACTATTCCACAAGT
>JAHWFP010096540.1:0-34446 GCA_023313725.1 Lithobius niger
GGGGGGGGGGGGGGAGAGATCAGAAATAATAACACGCGTGTACTACTAAATGATATCACAAATGCCCATATCCCAGCTGAATGCCAAGGGGGGCGACATCTAGGGGGGGCGACCTTTGGAGGGGGGACACCGGAAGTGACGTCATGGTGTTCGTCCGTTTGTTCGTTTGTCCGTGCACTAGCACTACTTAGAGGCCCGGAGGGGTGTAGGTGCACTAGCACTACTTAGCACATACTACATACGTATAAGGATCATAGGGTGTGACTAACAACTCCACAATAGCTAAAATATGCTACAAGCATCATAACACTTGCATAGAGGGGACCTTACACTACATAATATGGCCTTACAAATAACGGCCTAGCATGATTCTCCCTTCGAGAAAAAATGCGTCGCGAATTTTTAATATCAATAGTAACACAAAATAACAATAATAACAAGAAGAATGGCACCAATTATAAGTTTAACCTATAGGATTTAATAACAAGTTGCTATTGCTGAGTGCACGCTAAAATCTTTTGAGCAATCACTTAACAGGTTTAGAATCCACAGATCTGTATGCATTTTGATCAGAAATACATATTCAATAAACATTCCGAAGACTCCTTTCCCATATTAAGATCTCTAAGCTTTACCGTACATAAAAAATGGATTCGTTTAGTGTAAAGTTAAAAAGCAATCTTAGCAACTTAGAGAAATTCTTTTCATCATAAATCAATGAACTCCACTCTTAATAACTGCTATATCATGCCAAGTTACTGAGAATTCCTCTAAAAACATTATTATCATGAAAAACTACAGAAAATCATAATCAAAATTCTTCTAGAAAACTATGCTTAAAATTGGCTATACCATCTACATTCGGTTATTTCAATGGATAGCTACTCTCGAATCGCATAAATGCAGCGTAAGTCACAAATTAATTTGTAACAATGCATTTTTAGAATAGATGGGGAAAATACTTTACAATAATTACAGCATAAATTACAACAATATTACACGTGTTACATGCTTACACCAGAACGTGTATTTCGTTCGAACTTCATTCTTTTCATTTGTACACGCTAGCTGACTGACTCCATCCGATTTCGTCTAGCATACCCAAAAGAGGAGAAAAAATACCATGGCAGAAGTCAATCCAGATGTTCGCCAAATTTTCACTCTTACATTACGGCTTCTTAATCAGAATTTTGACGATGCTTGGATAACGAGTCATTTAACAATGTATTCAAGACCAAGACTTGCTTTCAGCTTTCAAAAAAAGCTCATGGTTTGTTCGTTTCATCACCATCGAAAATTCTTTTTAACAACTCGAAGAAATCAACGTTGGTAACCTTATTTAAATGATCAATATCAATTCAAAATTATCGTCGTTTACTTTTGTGCAACACCTTGGAGATTTTCCTTCTTACAAATAACGGCCCTAGGTTTCGATGTGAACTGGGCCAAGTCCCATCTGGTTCCCACTCGGCACATCGTGCACATCGTGCGATCATCGACACCGGTGGAGTAGGTTGGAGCCCTGGGCTAAAGGCCAGGTGGCTGCTTTGCAAACGCGGATTGGCAAAGGTGGCCTACCTGAAGTTCGTGGGCTTGTCCTAAAATACTTATCCTAAACTACATCCGTTTCTGGTCGCTACCGAACCCTTGTTTCCAAGCGAAAAAGTGATGAAAAGGGCCGCGAGGCGCTATTTTTACCCATGCGATACCACCCGAGGACAGAGCTGAGTAGTAGCAAGAAATTAGAGGTTAATTGTACAGAAATCGAGCATATTTTAACAAAATAGCTAAAATAAAGTGTTTAACATAAGTAACAACATTGTATGATTGCAATTTCATTTTGCGATATTTAGAGTCACAATTCCGAGAATTATGGAGAATATTACCGCTAAACTTCACAACGAAGACACTTTCAATGTCTTGCGAATTTTCAATGGCAAACTGCCATCTTCCTCAGGCACTTTGACAAAGTATCGGCCTCCTTACACCTACATCGTCTGCTACGAATTCCTAACCGCCAACATCGTCTGCTACGAATTCGTAACTTCCACTCCTCGCAGCCTCCCGTATTTCGTGGGCAGCGCGTTCACTAGCTTGTCAAGCTTCCACTGTCGGCCAAGCTGTTGTTTTAGGTCCCTTCCAATGATGTTTTCAACCCGGGGAAATGCAGGCCCTTGTAAGTTCATCAGTGACCCACCTCCAATTTCATGCAATCATATGGCTATCGATTCTAAGCATCTCAGATGCCTGTCATTCTTAGAATTTGAAGACACCAGCATCTCAGCTTTCTCCCATCCAATACTATGCTTAGACTCCATGTAGTGAGCTGCGATGCCGTTGTCTTCCTTCCCGTTTCTTACATTGGCCATGTGTTGCCCCATTCTCGTCGTGACTATTGGAGAGACAAGGAAAGGAGTCAGGACGAGAATGGGGCAACACATGGCCAATGTAAGAAACGAGAAGAAAGGCAACGGCATCGCAGCCCACTGCATGGAGTCTAAGCATAGTATTGGATGAGATAAAGCTGAGACGCTGGTGACTTCAAATTCTAAAAATGACAGGCATCTGAAATGCTTAGAATCGATAGCCATACGATTGCATGAAATTGGAGGTGTGTAAACGCGGTCTCGTATCAGACGCTCGTGGTGAGGACACCTCAACACCACCAAAGAAAAAACCTGAGGGCAGTATTCTTCCACACCAGAAGAACATCGTCTATATGGCGATCTCACTTTAAAAATGTAAATATTGTATATTGTACTTTTAGGCATAAAGCCAAACACACTTTCCAGCTTAGTTATGTTGTAGATGTTGAAAACACGCGATATTTTTTATTTGTAACAAGTGACGACTTAGTTTATTCATGAAAAATGTCCGACGTTCAAACCACTTTTAAAAGCTAACCTAACCTGCGTTATAGCATATTAAAACTAGCTGGTACATTTAATCTTTTGATTTTTGCACTTAATGCATTTTGGTAAACTTAACTTCTTGCCACGAACCCTACCGGAACTCGAACTTTTATGTTTGTATATTTTTACAGACCCAGTGTTTATTTTCATGTCTATTTTTTATAGCATCTCCACCCAAACTCCGACCGTAGCAAACCTCTAAAAACGAAAACAAACTAGCTTTCCTTCGATAAAATCATGCTTTGTAAATAGCAGTTTCATTCCCAAAGTCAAATATTTATTCTGTGCATTACACTTCGTTCCCCCCCCCCCCCCTCCTTCAATAGTTGCGATGCCTAACATCGTAGTTTTATTTTATAGGCCTAAAAATTCACGTTGTTATGAGTTTCAAACTCACTTGCACTAAAAAACCAGGCCTCTAACGCTGCCAAGTCGGCAATTCTCTTTGTCAATTCAGCCTCCGCAATTCCCGTCCAACCAAAACTCTGCATCCAATTCCCCATCCACTCAGAGCGCTCAGCTACCCTAGGCGTCCGCGCCGTCATGCCAACTTCCGGTAGTGACAGCTCGGCCGACTTTGGTCAGTCTCTCCTCCTCCAAGTGTCCACCTCTACCCCTCACTCCCCCTCCGTCGCTCTCCTACAGGTCCGCTCTTTCTCTCTACCTGCCGGTCAGGCAGAGAGCATAAAAACCCAGACCCAGGAGACTTTCGTTAGCACAGCTCAGGATTCTCAAAGCTAGAGGTCGCTACACCGGTCGGGAGTGGAGATGCCGCGGTCCGATTGTTGCCATGCTGGGCGAAGGTAGTTGGTTCGTATGTAACTTAGTTTAACTTTAAAAGTTAATTTTTTGGACTCGCACGTCAAAATTTATAGTTTAATTTTAAACTTAACCTCTTAGCTTTGAATGTAAATTTATGGTGCGTTAAGCCAAACGGCATTTCGGACGTTAACGGCCGTAATTTAAGGGTTCACGGTCCCTTACTAAAAACCAGCTTTTTTTCTTAGTTTCATTGACCTAATGTAAACAAAGGCCGTCAGGTCAATTAGATTTGCAGAAGCATAGTACTTCATGGAGGGCACATCCCATTTCTAATGTGATATTCTGATGGGTACGGTTTGATTTAGTGGGAGTACCACTTGAAAAATAACTGTTGGTTAAGGTCTACTATTACTACACAGTGGAGACTGTTCGTAATTTAGAGGGCTCTTTTGCGAAGTCCCCGTTGCCTAAAAACTCACTGTTTCTACTTTGAAATTGTTTTGTGAACATAATTCTTGTTCAAGTTGAATTTAATGTAAATTCCCCGTATTATTTATAAACTAGTTCCAGTTGTAAATTTACCAAATGTAAATGTAAAGTGCGATATTTTCTTAATGTTTGTTTAAAATAAAAACCAGAAGTTTTTAAACGTCCGTCGGTTTATTCGCTCGTTGTTTGCTAGAAGTTAGTATTTAAGATAATTCTCTTCAAATTTAACTTAGCTAGCCTAATTCCCACCTTGGTGGCAGCGTTACCGCTTATTATTACTGTTAGTGTAAACGAGCGCCACCGAAAAACGCCTGTTTTTCCAAAAATGAAATTTTTTTTTCTTCGAGGCACCCAAATGCCTCGCCGAGGCATATCTGGCCGTTTTCACAATAAGGGTCCGATTTCCACAAACTCTTCGACATTGAATAGTCTGTCAAAATACAAGACTCTTGGGGAAGCCCAAATCCGGACTTTCCACCAGGAAGAACCATAAAACTACGTTTGAAGATCACCTCAAACTCACTACATCGCACTTTCGTCATGGCCGCCATTATGAAACTCTGTACTTTTATATTTGTATTTTATCCTTTTCCTTTTAGGGCAAAAAGCCCGAACAAGACTAGCTTAGTGTATTGTATTAGGTTTGTGCAGACAACCATTTTGAAGTGTGATATTTTTTATTGTGTTTGTCGGCCGCAATCCATATGGAAAATTTCCACAACGATCGAATTTTAACTTTAAACTTTTAAACGTTAAATGTTCTCTGTAACTTAATGCGTTATAGCATTCAAATAAGCTAATTTATTTAACCGCATTTATACTTTATTTATATTCTTTTACCCCCAGAAACGCTACCATATGTCCAAACGTATAAACGCATTACGACCTGGCATTCTACCGGACACGAATTTTTCAGTGTATATATGTTTATTTTAGTTCTCCTCTGGACCTGACTGTGACCCACCGAAACCTACGAATAGCTTGATCTACTATTAAACACTAAAAGAATTCTTAAAAAGATCTGTTCAAACCAAATCCGAAAGTCAAACTGTGCAAAAACTTCGAATTCCCCATTTTTGCCCCCCTCCCCAGCCAAACTAGTTGTGGTGTTTAACACTACAGTTTACCGTTAAAAGCTTATTTTAATTTAATAGTAATGTTCTAGACATTACCCAAAGCCAAGTAATAAGCTTTAACAAGAGCCTAATCACGTTGCAAACATGTAAATATTCAATCCGTAGCCAATAATACAAAGTAAAGGCCCATTTCCGAAAGTTCAATTGAGTGAAACTCAAAACAGGCCGATCTTTTTCCGTTTTACATGTTCCCACTCCTTCAAACGGCTCTGCACCCAGTTCCTTTGTTCATCCGACTTCTCCTCCCACTTTCCATTGTTCTCGAGGCCCTCAGCCAATCAGACCCCCGTAGCTACCCCGCGAGTCCGCGCTTACTTCCGGTAATGTGCATAAAACCCCAGCCCCAGAATGTATAGTTAGCACAGCTCCGAGCGCTGCTCGGGAGAGCACAGCTCACAGATCTCAAGCTAGAGACCGGTCACGCCAGTCGGGAGTGGAGACGCCATGTCCGGAGAATGCCATGCCGGGCACGATGGTAGTGGTTCGTATGTTATAGTTTAGCTTTTGAAAGTTTAATTTAGGACCCCCATATTCTAAATTTTAGTTTAAAACTTAACTTAACTCTCTAGCTAGGGAAAATTATGGTGGTGACGCCTGTAGCGGCATCTTAGGTTTCTTTCACCCCATAACGTCAGAGTGGTTCTCTTCCTAAAAACCGAATCTTTCCAGTTTATTTTAAATGGATTTTTAATCTAAACTAAATGACGGTTTGATCTTTGTGGAAGGCAAATTGAAACAAACTGATGCCTAAGTGTAAAATTGCCGGGCTTTTTATTACTTAGAACAGTTCTCGAGGGAACTAAGGGAGGTTGATCTTTTTGTGCTTGGAAAACTTAGAAACATAACTGTGGACGGTTGATCATGTTGAAACATACTGTCAGATAGACTACTATCAGTTGCGGCTGTTTAGTCTTGCGGGTGTCTCCGGGAGCACTCATGATTTACTTTTTCTAATGTGAAAATTTAAAACTTATTCAAACCAAGTGTGTTTGTCTGAATTTATGAAATACTAAGTGTATATTCAAACTTGCTACTTTATGTAAATGTAAACTTGTTGCCTATTTAAATAATTGGTATTCAAAAGCTTTTAGAAGCAAACTATAATGTAAAAGTGTTTTCATTCTCTGTCGCAAAAATAAAACCAGGAGTTTTAAGCTTCAGTCGTTTGCTAGACTTGATTAATTGTATTTTAGTGTAAAATTAAATATGTAGCCCATTTTTAGATTTTAGCTAGTTAAACAGTTAAATCCACCGTTGGTGGCAGCGATACCGACAGTTTAAGGTTAGGCCCCTTTAATTAGGACCGGCGCTTCATCCCCCATGCTGGGACAGTGTCCATGCTGTGTGGAATAACGTAAAAAGTCGTCATTAACACCGATTAACCTCAAGCTGAAACTCCACGTACACCAGGGAAACCGGGGGCGTTACAAGCACCTAAGCCGTCGTAGCGTCCGCCGTTACATTAGCCTACATTATTAGGACATCGTAGCTCCATTCTCTACACCGGGACTGTAGCAGTTGTGCTGTTTTAACTAAAGTATCACAAGTCAGACCGGAGTAATAGTAAGGAAGATCCAGTTACACCAGGCGACCGGCGATGCTACAAGCACCTACCCCGTCGTAGCACCCACCGTTACAGGTGCGTCATTGATGAACATACAAGGGCCTGCATTTCCCCGGGTTGAAAACATCATTGGAAGGGACCTAAAACAACAGCTTCGCCGACAGTGGAAGCTTGACGAGCTAGTGAATGCGCTGCCCACGAAATACGGTAGGCTGCGAGGAGCGGAAGTTACGAATTCGTAGCAGACAATGTTGGCGGTTAGGAATTCGTAGCAGACGATGTAGGTGTAAGGAGGCCGATACTTTGTCAAAAGTGCCTGAGGAAGATGGCAGTTTGCCATTGAACATTCGCAAGACATTGAAAGTGTCTTCGTTGTGAAGTTTAGCGGTAATATTCTCCATAATTCTCGGAATTGTGACTCTAATTTGACGAAATTTCACAGTAATATGATGAGCGTTGTTTTCATTTGCGTTGTAACTGTGATTATGTCTCTTGCAGCCAACAACAGAACCCAATTGGTTCACCCCACCTTACTGCTCCTGCTAACCCCATGACACCATTAATAGGAGCCGGTCTTCCTGTTGGTGCTGCACAAATAGCATTGTTACAGCAACCACCAGAATTAAAGGTGGAGGAAACCAAGACAACACCATTGTTCCTAGAATCGAAGGACGACAAGGTGAGACATTCTTTTAACAGTACCTTTATTCTCTCGTTTTGTATTTATCTTATGATGGTTTGTTATTCGTGCTGAACATGATGTAGTTTATAAGTCTTTTTTTTTTAGATTTTGCATGATCAATTATAGGCGTGTATTTTTGTGCATACCATCCACGAGGCTAGTTCATGTCGTGTGACAGTTGTGTTAAATTTTATCGATACGATTTCATTTTTGTCGCAAGGGTATGCTATCTATGAATAACAAACCTTTGAATCAGCTAAAAAGAGTGATTGTGAAATGAGTGGGTAGACAGAAGATGCATCCCAAACTTAGTATGCTTCAGAATAATACTAGCAGTAAGTACTAGTGGTATAAGTGGTCAAAAGACAGCCGACGTCGCTCATTTGAATTATTCTTACTTTCCAACTAACGGAAGTTGTGATGTGTAGGTTGACACAAATGGCTGTGATATTTTTGTTTCAAAGAAAAAGTGAATTACCGTAGATCATGTATTAAACGCACACGGGCTTACACAGTTAATTTGTCAAAAATCAGGGGGTGGGCATTAAATAAACAATATCCTATTTTCTTACCTTACATTTAGACATCTGTCACAGTAAATACGGCTATGCAAACCTTTTTGAACGACGTCGGAAAGGCCAATTTTTACATCCTTTTTAGTTGCTGTGAAGAGTAGAGGAGGGGGAGAGGAGAGGCCTTCTTGCAGGTGTAAGTAGACGAAAAGTCCACTATTACCCCAGTATAGGGAGAAGGGACCAGTAAGAAAACATGGCTGCCATGAACAAGTTGCATTCCTCACGAAAATAATTGTAATAAAAAAACTAAGCGATTTAGGAGTATAAAAATTCGCAAACATATTGTAAATTGAGCAGAATATATTTGGGACCATCGTCCTACATTTTCATTATCAAAAAATTCCTGAAGTTCGACTACGTAAAAGTGCTAACGAAAATTTCAAGTACTCTGCATGATAACGTCCACTGAAAATTCTTCCACCACAGCACCAGTTATTACTTCTGAATTCATTATTTTATGTTTTATTAACGTAAAAATAGTTAAAAGTTGCTGTATTTCCTCAATATTCACGATCGTTGAAAGCTCACTCCCAATTCTTTGTAGGACGCCATCGTGACTAGCTGCCCACAAGTGACACGCTCTTGCTAGCGCCAGTGGATGCGACCTTGACTCGCTTTGCGTGACGTTACTAGTGAACGGCTGAAGGGTCACTTGCCACGAATGAACCAATCAGCGCCTACAATACCGAAAAGTTTGAACAATGGCCGTTGAAACGGTACATTTCATTTGAGAAATGCAGGCAGTGACATAGGAGTTGATGTTATTTTTCGTGGGCAAGAAAATTGGGATTCCCCTCTCTCTGACGTGACCAAGATTCTGTTCCGGAGATATGATCTTTTGAACCAAGAAAAATTGAAAAGTGAATTACCGTAGATTGTATATTAAACGCCCACGGGCTTACACAGTTAATTTGTCAAAAATCAGGGGGTGGGCGTTAAATAAACAGTATCCCATTTTCTTACCTTACTTGTATACATCTGTCGCAGAAATTTCGGTTATTAAAACCTCTTTGAACGAGGTCCTATTTAGTTGCCTTGGAGAGTAGAGCGGAGGGAGAGGAGAGGCCTTCTTGCAGGTGTAAGTAGATGAAAAGTCTACTATTACCCCAGGTAGGAAGAAGAGGCCAGTAAGAAAGCAAATGCAATTTCACGTCAATTTTGGTGACGATGCCAACATCAATTAAGGTAATAAAAAGGTGATAATTGAATGAAATTAACCGAAAATATACGTTCCAAAATACCTTTTTATTGCAAACGAAAACATAACACCTGTCTTTCTAGCGTATCCTTCCTTAATGTGCTTAAACCCCTAGTAAAACTTGTTGCCTTCTCTGCCATGCTCATGTGCGGGCGCAGGCCTTTATAAAGGCCTTGCTTCATCTTGCTTCCTAGAGTACCACCTCCTGTGGTCGCTTTTCAGCTCTCCCTTGGACCACCTCTGCAAGCTAAGATAAACCGTCTTGGCATCTGTGCGTCGATCTCTAAGAGGACCTTCTTTTGGGCCCTTGGCCCCGTCGCCTTTGACTCGAATTTTCGGTTCTGCTGCCACGGATTCGTCTTCACTGCGTCTGCGCCCAGGCACTCTTGTACCCGTGCACTGCGGCACGAGCGTCCGGACGACTGGGCATCCATCTACCGCTACCGATGTAGGCTATACATCCGAGCTCCCGGGGATCGAGTACTGGAGACTGGCGTCTGGGATCGAAGCTTGGAAACCGGGGCCCAGGGCGCGAGAACTGGAGACTGATGCCCGAAACCGAGGGCTTTTTGTGGACCACGACCTGCTGTCCACCTAACTTCTTATCCCAGTCGTTGCGTTACACTGCACAAATGTCAGTACACCTATCTGTTCCTTCGATGGCACCCGGGGATCGTGGCCCGGGCCCAAGTCCGGGCTTGGTGCCTCCTCCGTTTTTTCTGCCGACCCCATTCGGTCCACTTTCTTTCAGGTTTACAATCACTCGGCCTGTACGATTTTGTTTCCAGCTCTCCATTGCTATACTGAACATTCAGTATGCCACGGATGCTCTTTCACCGAAGGACCAGTTGACCACTATGCCTGCACAAGGATAGGCCTGTGGGCCAGGTATATATTCCTGCAGCATACTTCACACCAGTCGACTAACACGCCTGTATACTACAGACCTATAGACCTATTTACTCCCTTCGGATCAAGTACAGCTACAACTCCAAGCTCTGTCGTTCATTATACAACTACACTCCTACAAAGATGGGGGTAGGGGACCAGCTTGAGGACACCGGCTTTGGGTCCCGCTTTTCGACCCTCCACCAATATTACGTGCGCCATTGGAGACTATTCTGGTCCACCCTGGTATGAGCCCATCGCCCCTTTCTGAAGCCTGACACTCGTGCTCCTGCACCATCTCCTTTTCAAATCGCAACTATACTGTCTCCTCTTTCACTGCTGTACCTGCGGGCTTCACCATCCTAACTGGGTCCATACATCATGTGGGTACCTGTTGAACCGTATCTTCCTGAGCGACATGGTGATCTTCCGTACTAGTACGCCCCTTCGCTGCCTTCGGAGCTTTTGCTGTTCATCGGTTTTTATCTTCTGGCCGACGCTCATCGTGTCCTCAGCCTGATCCCTTCAGGTTCTATAGATTTACTTTGACCAGCTAGTCCTGCCTCCTGTATCCTGTAGACAACCTTCACAGGAACTAGATGCATGTCTGACCGCTCTGCAACTTAGCCTTCACAGTCTCTGGGCTCATACCTTTCAGTTGTTGTCTAGCTTTATCTCTTAGATCCTCCGTTGCAACGAAGCCTGCATTGTGCCCACAGGTCGACGTTTATTTGAGCCTCAATCCACGGTCCCCTCGGGCTTCGGCACACATTCCCCCAGGCCATGGGCCTGTTAGGGTCACCCAAGTGGACTGCAGTATCATACCACGTCACTTAGAACCGCATCTACTAGCCAGACAGCGCCTCTTTCCTATTTTGGATCAATACTAAAGGAAGTTGCAAAGAACTACATCTATTTACTACAGGGAGTCCCCTCAGCCCCTCTTCTTTCTGGCCTTGTCAGCATTTCGACCTTTCTTGGTTCGAAACAGGAAGGGGGGGGGGGCTGTCATGGCCTTTACTAGGCCCCTCTGTGTGGCCAGATCTTCAGGGGTCTTTCGTCCAGCATCACACAGCGAATGCAGAGAATCGAACTGACTTGGCACCTACACCTCTCCGGGCCACTTGCCTCCTTGGTCGCATCCAGAGCCTGTCTCCTTTCGACCGACACTGCTTACGACTTACTCATAAGGGCCATTTTGTACGTATCCTGCCACCTCCTTCTTTTCAGCACAACCAACTCCTGACATCGCGTTATTGTGGCCGTTCACGACTGATGCCTGCTAATGGATCGTGATGTTCCACCACGAACATCGCATCTTGCCCAACCATTGCGAATTCATCTTCCTCATCCCAGCATCGGATCTCCTAGGATCTCCTCCGACCCGCTCGACCATTGCTTCTTGTGTTCTTCTCATCCCGCATTCGGTGCACATGGCTTGGCATACCCCTTCGTCCGTTTACCAAGTCATCCAAAGAGACAGCACCCAAGCCTTCGTCTGCCCAGCCAGGCTCACCTTTACACCCTCAAGCCTTGGGCTCCCTCAGACCTTCCACCTGTTCAGTCTCCGGTCAAGTCTTCTCCGACTGCTACTGGTTCCCTACAAAGAACGGGGGACCGGTGCGAAGACCTAGCCTTAGTTCTCCACTCCGGATCAGTGACATTTCTGCCACTGTGCCTCCGCAGCTAATCCCTCCGGTGTCTTCGACTGCCACCTCTAGGGCCGTGGCCGATACCACGATCTCCCTTTCCGTCTTCAGAGATTCTTCTTACATCGATCCTTCGTGGGCTCCAACTTACACCCGAGGTCTTCACCCATCTAGACGTCAACATCTTACTCACAGCATCTTGTTCTTATACTCCGGAGCTTGACGATCTCAATGCTGCTAACTCCGGTCACCTACTTGCGCCCATTACCTTCCACACGGGCCTCTGCACCGACAGGCCAACTGCTACACTATCGTTTTGAGACCCTTCGCTCGTCTATAGGACCATCTTAGGACTCTGGCGGCCTGCAACCCGGCCAATTCGGCCCATCTTCTGTTTTTATGTCTGTCCCTTCATTCTACCAGCCAGATGGCTTGGCACACCTTGATGCCACCATCACATCGTCATTTGCAACAATACAAACTTTGCAACAGGGACGATCTAACTGTTTCCACAAACAGTATCCGGTCGTGTACAACACTGTGCTGAATCAAAGGCACAATGATCTCCGAATGCGCTCAGTGCGTCTACAGCCCTGTACATTCATCTGGCCTTCACCGGTCCTTGGACGTCACGACCAGCAGTTACTACTTCTTCTCAAGAATCTCGGTCCCAGGTGTCTACTATACCTCAGCGCATTGGTATGCACAGCCCACTGCCGCCGCCATCAACCCAACAAGCCTGGCAACTTTAGACTCCCAGTCCGTTCGCCCCATAGGGGACCGTATCGTCTACACTAGGTCAGCAGCATCCTCTAAGCCTGAATTTCACAGCCTCCGTGCATGGGATGCCTGGTAATTCGACGGTACGCCCAATTTCATTCCAGTATTTTGGAGGTTCGCCCTCTACTTGAACATGTCAACCAGACAATTGCCACGTATCTCTTATCGCCAACTGACTAAGAACATCGCCCTACAACCCAGGGCCCTTCCGTGACTCACTGGTTTCAAGTTTCCGGTTGTCCCTAGCCTCAAGCTGCGAAGGTGATTCCACTCTGCTGTTAGCTCATTTGGAGCCTCCTCACCTCCAAATGAGCTAACAGCAGAACGGAATCACCTTCGCAGCTCGAGGCTTTTGCTGGTGTCGACCCCATTACTTTAGTCACAGTTTCAACTGGTTTCTTGTTGGACACCGATCGCCCTTCCATGTTACAACTCCTCAGTCACAGGCTGTGATTCCTACGGTCCTTCCAGCTGATACCACTGTATCCCCAGTCCCTTAGCACCTTACCGACTCATTCTGCATGTCTCCACTTGGTCATAATTTTTTTTAGCATTATTGCTGACTCGTAGTTCCTTCAGCACAACCCTGGTTTGAACACCCACCCACTCTAGTCCTCGGACTATTCTGTGATTTTCCAGACGACACGCTGCGCCGGGGCGGCCTCATCTCTGCCACCGACGTCTGGTGTCCCAAATACGACCTCCTATAGAGGTCGTGCTCTCGTAGGGCACCCTTCCATGGTCTTTTGCAGATATATCACACCAACTCGGGGTGTAGTTCCACGTCTTTCAACCACCAACTTCCTTGGCTTTATTTTTCTGTTCCGAGAAACTACTGATTGTGCCTACTTGATCTCCCGTTGACTCAACAGTTCCCTCTTCTGTCCTCTCCATGGAGACGGTCCCTGCCATTTTCCTGAGGAGCCACGTCTTAAGACCCGACAAGATCTACCTACTTCATGGAAGCAATGTTAACTATCATAGGTTATAGTTTTCATTCTGCTTGCCCAGAATGCTTAATGCATCCATTAGGACATTCAACATCAAATCAGTCGCCAATCTCTCCTTATTGGACCTCTTCTGATATTCCGTTCCCTTCAGGCTGTGTCGCTCCTCTGTCCATGTCTCCTTTCCTGCGTTATTCTGCCTGCTGCTTCCAAATGCCGGACACAATCCCTTCCTAGTCCAAGCACCTGCACATATCTACCTTCATATGAACACCAGTATCCGAGCGCTCTCCAATGACCTCCTCCGATTCACTTCTGCCGCTCGGTCTTAGATCTTCTGCATCAGCCTTCTTCGGTTTCCTGCGTAATTCGCTAATGGAAAGCTTACACTTCACAGAGTCAGCTGACTCTGGGGCCGCCAGCTCGTAGCACGGTTGCTCATTAACTTTGGTCCCTCCGCCATGTTTGACGAGGTCTGACTATATATATGCTCGAAAGACAGGTGATGTATATTTTCATTTGCAATAAAACGTAAAATACCAGGGCCAGTTGGTTGATTTTATTTTTTTTTGCCTAAACGAAAACTTAGGTTACCTCTACGCGCCCGACCTCACCTCTCAGTGTCCAAGGTTACTAGGAGGAAGAAAGGCGAAGCAAGGTCCGACTTGAACGCTTTTATAGAGGCATGCGCAGTAAGGGAGCTACGAGCATGGCAGGGAATCCAACAAGTTTCGCTAGGGGTTTGAGCATACTAAGGAAGGATATGCTAGCAAGACTGATGTATGTTTTTATTTAGGCAACAAAAATTAAAATCCACCAAGTGGCCCTGGTCTTTTACGTAATATTATATGGCGAATTTTCCTTGTTAGTTAACAACCACGTAAGATTTAATAAGCATTAAATCCCTTAAATTTTCGAAGATGCTCCGATCTTTATCCTCAGAAGACGCATGAAAAAATATAGAAATGTTTGAACAGTCACATGCTGTTGTTTTCAAATACGAAAAATAGTAATTGTCGTGCGACTCAACCACTGATCTTTATGAGTCGCTCGCTGCCTGTGTGGTGGTGGAGTTCCCACCAGGCATCAAGCTTGGTTTGAAGCGCTGGCAGAATAAAGTTGTTTATTTGTTTGTATGTGACGTTCGTGAGGGGGACCTGTGACGTTCGGGAGGGGGACTTTGTTGATCTTAAGTCTTTTGATCGCCAGTGATTCCAATACAGAATGTGCTCCTTGTAAAGTGTGATTGTTCAAACATTCCTAGTTTTTTCGAGTGTCTTCTGAGGATGTAGATTGGCGCATCTTTGAAAATTTAAGGGACTTAATGCTTGATAAATCTTGAGTGGTGGTATATGTGTAAATAAGTTTTTCTCCGTTAACTAACAAGAAAAATTTGCCATATAATGTCGATCGTTAACCACTGTAATCACCTATTGCCGGCATTCAACATATTTTACGTAATTCAATCAAAATTACACCTCTGATGTACGCAATTAGATTTTTTTTTTTAACCCTTTAAGGACTGCGTGCGCGCTAGGAACTTATAACTGACTTGTAGAAAAAAAATCGCAGCTTCTCACCCAGTTGAGGCAAGGGAATGAAACCTGTGTCATTTTTATCCTTAATGATTTGGCTTTCATATCCCAATTTAAATTTTACTGTAATTAGCTGGAAGTTTTCGATATGACTTGTAGAAGAGCTGTAAACAATGATTATACAGCGGGCGCATTCGGGCGCACCCGTCCTTAAAGGGTTAACACGGCTTAGAACTAAGCGACGATATAGCGTTCGTTCCGGCAACTTTGACTTGTCAAGTGACCGTGGACATTTCGTTGCTTAGCCCGAAAGGATTAAGTTACTTTTTAATTGCCGACGAAAATGTACATTACCTGTTTTAAATAGCGCTTCTCCTTCTGAGCTTGATTTTTCCCTAGAGACTTTAAAGCTTGTATCCCAGCCGGACTTGTACCTTCTGCACATGCGCAGGTTTGGGCCGTCTATATAACAAGGGCACAGCCGTCCGTTCGGCATCATTTCTCTTAGGGCGCTCATGTTGTGATCGCTTCGAGCTTTCCCTTCCTACGATTCGGCTCCACGGTCCGCGGACCGATCTGGCTACCTGCTACGATCCTGCGTTCCTCCCCTCGGACCGCAGTTACCTGTTTCAGTCTCGCGTTCCTTGATGAACAGTGCAGCACCTACCTATTCTTCCTTAGGATCCAGGAATCGGCGGTCCATAGCTCCGCACATCAGGATCGCCTAGTCCTCTTCAATCTATGGACCGGCACTTCGACGCCACCATCTCTTCACGGCCAGTACGGCAGCCTCTGCATCCACCTTCCGCTGCGTTCCCGACTCTCGTAGCTGCTCTTCCCAGCGAGTCTTCTAAGGGATTTTTTCAACGCGGACGTCCCCTTCGCGGACGGGTTCCTCGCCTTTCCCAGGCAGCGCCTCACCATCTCGGCTCACGTCCTCGTGCTTCTTGCTTGCCGTCACCGATCCTTCAGGAACCCCTTGGTTCCTCTGGTTGTCTTTCACCTAGATTGTTGGACTGGTACGACGCGCCCTTGCCGGTGCCATTCCCTATGTTCCGCTGGCCATTTCATGATTCCTCTGTCTCACCGGTTCCCTGTCATCCTCTCCCACGTTCCACGGCAGCAATCACGTCCCCGTTCATGACCTTAACCAGTGACGAAGACCTTTTCTCCTCTGACAATGGTGACCATTCCGTTAGTCAGAGGAATGCCTCACCGGACTTTCTGCCATTCTCCCCGCGCTTGTTGAGCGCTCGGAAAATTGTGATTCACGGTATCTCACCTATCGTTCTGCCTACCGCGGAACCTGGATCATCCAGGACCACGCCGTTCCGGGACCCAGTTTCGGCGTTCCTTGATACTACTTGCAGTACCACTTCGTCTCATCCCTGCAGCATCTCTTGCACAGACGACCTGACCCCACCAAGATTTCATCAGCTTTCACAACCATTCTCTGGTTCCGTCTTTGTTTTCTACATTTTCGGTTGCGCAGTTGGCTTCGTCATGTTTAAAAAAAAAAAATTCACATAAGGATGCTACAAATATGTATGTGGTAACCTGTGTTGGACTCGTGCCAGCTATCCGTCAACATGAAAGAAGTATGACTCACCCAATGCCATCCGCCTTTGCCGCCTCTTTGTTACCACCTCACCCTTTGCCGATCCCGTTCCGCTCTGTATCACGAGTTTATCGATTCCGTTCTTCGTGCTCCCAGTTTGTTTTTGCGTTCCATTCCAGCGTAATTGGCCAAACGCAGACTGGTCTTTGCTGACTATGACCTCGTCACTCGGCGCCTGAATTCGGTTCCTTGTGGTATCCCATGTTCCCGTCTCTGACCTCTCGTTCCGGCCCGACAGAGTTCGCCTAGGACGAACCAAGCTCCAACCCTTCAAGGGGATGGCCTAGTCATCCACCATCCAGCGGCCATGAGGCACTGGTTCCGACTTGCTTCTAATTTCCGAATCTGGTCTCTCCGATTCGGCAGGGCTAGCCAAGACACGGTAGCCTCTATTCCTTATGTAGATGGCTTTATCGTTCACCATCCTCTGACTTCAGGAACGTTGGTTCCGCCCCTTTTCTCAATTCCGGTCTGCTTTCACGCTCCGGACGGCTGGGATTCACCAGATATGCGATGATCTTTTTCTTCAACGGTCCCATCGCTTATAGCCTACGAACCCTTAGGCTCTTTCCAGCATTCACTTACTTTTTTGCAGGCTTCAGGCCTACCAGTCGATCCGTCTCCTTACTACATTCCAACCTACTGGCATTTCCATGTTTCAACCTTTTGTTTGATCTGGCTTGCGGCTGTCGACACCTTTCCATGGGGATTATAACATTGCTACCAATTTCCTCCCGTTTCTGTTTCAACCGGCATATTTCGACTTGTTCGACTTGTTCGACCTTTCGCAAGCCACGTTACCGTGATTCGTCGAATCTCGGTTCGCTTCTGTAACAATTAAGGCCTACCCGGTCCATGCCTGCGATAGGTACCTTGGTTCCGCTCTGACTCCGTCCTTCCCTCCTTCTACACCACCATCCGCTGACTTCAGGAACGTTGGTTCCACCCCGCTCCTTCACGTTTCCGCCACCAGAGGGCTCTCTACCTCAGTTCAAATTCAAATCCGTTCGCGCGTAACGGTTGTCACTAGTTTCGCTACCACCATGTCGGACATGTCCTCGTCCGAGGAACCGATTCCTCCAACGGTCGCCTCTGAAGTCAACGTTCCATCACCAAAGGCTTGTTCATGTCTGGGGTTTTCTGGTCCCTCTCCGGCGCACCACTACGATCCCCATCCGTGCTGCCAGAAACATAGATTGTGCAACGGGCTAGACAAAAACTGCCGCGTGTGCCTTGCTATTTCTCCAACTAGGTGGGCTGAAATCCGTCGGCGACAACTCGAGTCACGGAAACGTGCTGCCCGTGCGGCTCGGCAACGACAGGAACAGCGGTCCGTCACTTCACTACCGGGATCCTCCGTATCATCAAAATTTTTATTTCATGCATCCAAGAAAACAACGGCTCCCAAACGTTCAGAGTCACCGGTTCCTCCTTCACAGCAGATTCCTGCATCCAAGAAAACAGTGGCTCCCAAACATTCAGCACCGTCAGCTCCACCTTCTCAGCCTGTTAAGAAGGCAAAATTCACCGATACAGATAAGGTCCCTGTGATCCCAGGATCATCAGAAACACGCCCACAGGCAAGGATAAAAACTGCTCGTTTACCTTTTGCACCACCCAAGATTCCCTTGCCACGGATCAAGCCTTCTGCCATATCAACCTCTCGAACGGTCCCGACAATCACTGATCCCACGTCCCCGGTTCCACCTTCGATTCCGCCGGTCGCCTTTCAGACGTTCTCGCCGACCAGACTCCTTCTCCTACCAAGCCAGTTCCGTTCCCCTCTGCGTCGGCACTTCGATCCACATTACTCCGGGGGCTTCATCTTTCCGCGAGGGAACTGGAGAATTTTGATTTTAACATCAAGTTCCTCTCAGACTATATTAATGCCTTCGCCGGATAATTAGAATCACTTCGTGTGGATCATGAACTTGTTTCGCTACGGGAGATCGCGGCTGAGTCCACAGGGCTTCGTTCCGACAATGCCTTTTTGCGCGCCTCCAACGAAGCCTTTTCCAATGCGTTACAAACTTTATAGCGACGTTACAATTCTCAGCGTGTCAACTACGCTCTGCTTCGGGCCCGCATTGCCTTCTTATCGCCCATTCCTTCCTCTCCACCATGGAGGGCATATTATTGCGCCTGTTCCAGAACCAGGCGTGCCCGGGCGGCTTCATCAACCGTGATTCGAGCACCGATGTCCCAGCGTCGGCCAGACTCTTCGCCGTCCCCATCCGTCGCCGATCTCCTCCGGAAAGCTCCGTCGCCGCTGCCATCACCATACCCAGACTCGTCAGTCACGGCCGTGTCGTACCACTCTCCGGACAACGACCCCCTCCGAAGGAATCGTCTTTTCCCTGTTGAACTTTGGAATGCTGCTATGACATCGAGCCAGTTTCACAAGATCTCTTCATACTCTGTCTGGCAGTATGACAACGCTCCACGTTTTGCGCCAGTTTTTCATGGGTTGTCAGAACATTTGGCTACCTCCGATACCGTCGTACCCTGCTCTCCTCGCCGACGACGGGCTAAAGAAGTTGCGCTGGGTTTCCGTATCCTGCAATAAACCTACGATCCGATCCGCCACATTCTTTCAACGAACCGTTCCGGTGAAGTTCCAGCTTGAGTCGCCCGTCCCCGGACGTGTTAATCTCGAACTTCGCCTCGCCAAAATTTCTCTACAAACTGTTTTACCATGTCTTTCCCGTTCCGCCTTGGATCATCTTTTCGGCATACTCAACACATTTATACTCATCGTAACCTTTCGCCGTTCCTGCCCTCCGAATGTCCGACACCAAAAAATATTATCGCCACCGATCCGACTCAGCTACACCAGACGGGTTCACCGTTCCCCGGACGGATGAGACGCGATGCTCTACCCGGACAAGGACCACCTTCATCATCCCTACAAGATAAGCAGATTTCGGTATTTCTGCCTGATTTCCTATCCCGCCACCCCACGGTGTTAAGTTCCCTGTTTGCGGTTCCCTTGCTACTGTCTTTTCACTTCCATTTTTTTACAAACCATTGTCTATCCTTATGCGTTCCCTACCGCACTTCCATAGCCACACTAAGGAACCTTCCTGTATTCGATCCCTTACATTCGGATCGATCCTCCGGACACGTGGTTTTATCTGCAGTGTATTTAGTTAAGGTTTCAGGGGTAACTTCACCAAAGACTAGCTCTTGGGGCGCCGACTTGTACGTGAGGGGAATTTAAGCGAACCTATCCCGCCACCGTGTGACAAAGTCCGCTATTTAAAACAGGTAATGTATATTTCGTAGGCAATTAAAAACACTAAAATTGCAGGGCCTGCACCTGCTTAATTTTAGTTTTTATAGCCTACCGAAAATATGCATTACCTGTAGTCCCACCCAGGCCTCCCCTCCATAGTAGGATCTGGGTGTGGAGAAATAATGCCGAACGGACGGCTGCGCCGTTGTTATATGGACGGCCCAAACCTGCGCATGCGCAGAAGGTACACGTCCGGATGGGATACAAGCTTCAAAGTTTCTAGGGAAAAATCAAGCTCAGAAGGAGAAGCGCTATTTAAAACAGGTAATGTATATTTTCGGTTAGGCAATAAAAACTAGAATTAAGCAGGTGCAGGCCCTGCAGTTTTAGTGTTTTATACCGAAAAACGGTGATTTAAGGGCAGGTGTCAACTCCATTTCACAGTTTTGAACTTAAAGCATTGGAAGGGGGGGGGGGGGGGGGATTAGCTTCGCCTGGGCGTTTAATACATGATTTATGATAAATGCATGACTTCTTGCCATAAAAGCTTATAAATATCTTGGCGAATTCCAATCATCAACACTAAGCTTATCAAACTACGGCTAAGAAGGCATTAATTGATGAAAGGTTGCATCATCAATTCAAAATATGATACTAACTTGGTGATAGCTAATACTAAAGCATAGGGAGAGAAGTTTATGTCTAGAGTAGTGTTGGGCGGTAAATCGGTTATCATTGGGTGTTGGGCGGCTGGGCGATATTTTTTTAAATATGAAAAAAGTCACTAAAAGTATAACAATAATTCATTTAGTCCTTGTGTTGTACTTCTCGGAGCAGTGCAGCAATCAGTTAAAGACCCACAATGGTAAAATTGGAATTCTAAACAATGCACCTTGCATAACTTTGTTTATGTTTGCATTTCTACTTAATTAGCATGTTAACTACAAATTTTAGAAGACGGTTCTTATGAAGTATGTCGTGAAACATGCATCAAGCTTAAATCCGGGGGGGGGGGGGGGGGGGACTATTAAATCTAGCCACAAAACACATTTTTCAATAAAAATATTTCTAGTTTAAAAATCGGGTGTTGGCACCACGGCACTATAATACCAGATACCACCTCATTTGTAAGTACCGTAAAAAACCGAGTACCGGGGTACTAAGCTTGGTACCGGCACCGGCTGAAAAATTTCTGGTACCGCCCAACACTAGTCAAAAGTAGTGAACGAGCGAAAGTGTGGCTTTCTGTGACTTACGATAGGTTGTACGCATTGCTTGTAAGTGATGCAGTGTTCATACCTTCAGCTTGTTACGCTGATACAAAAACACAGTCCTTTTCTCATACCATGCTGTTACTTTTTCTGTCTACAAGCCCAGTTCATTTGACGGACATTTTGCATCCATCCTTCTCCAGAACTTGTTCTGATCTACCACTGCACGTGAACTGTTCACGAGCAGCACACATTGTCACAACAATGTAAAGAAGCCTGGTCGTGACTATCTTTTCTCAACGTCTTTCCTAATGTAATCCTCTACTTGCGCTTGTGGCACAATTCATTGAAGGTCATTATCTTCTAATGGTCTGTTTGTCTCGATCCTGAGCCATACCCTTCCTTGTTTGCTCTCACGTTTCGTCCGTTAGACTGGACCTTTCCACTTTGCAGGCTTTCAACTTCTCGATCAAATGCTACATCCTGCCACATTTTTTTATGACGTTCTACGCTCGTAAAACATATAGCCATCTTGCCATAAATGTGGCATGGTTGGCTCACTGAACCTTATTACTGTTTCTGTTGACCCACTGGATGTCTAGCAAATTGTTATTTTCTTCACTCCTCGTCTTGAAAAACAAAGCAAAGACTTTATTTCAGGCGTAGGGGGTTCCTTCTTCGACTTCACCTCAAGCCTTTTGTCTAGCTTGTTTTACTGTGGCTTGGACTTGTTCACAGTTCCTTTTCCCTCAGTGGCCCTTATTGCTTATGGTTCTGTCTGCAATTACCCTTTTTTCCTGAATTTTGGCTGATGTTTGAAAGTTGGGCTTGGGAGTGTTTGTGGGTCTCCACAAAATCATGAAGCCCTAGGCTCAGCTTAGTGTGCCTTGTTGTACTGTAAATCCCACTTTCTTCAGTGTTTTTTTTTTCTAATAGGCAAAGTTTGGCTTTCCAACTTCGCAACTCAACTCGTACAGCGTAGCTGATTGTAGAAGTTTGGTGAAGACCTTAGTGTGCGGAGTCAAAACGATAACCTGGGGAACAGGATCATGCAAAGTAGCTGGTGGTAAGAATGGATTATATTGTAGGAGTACGTTACGTTTAACTTTATTGCTAATATTGTACATTGTTTCATTAAAATCAGATTTTTATTTGCTAACCAAAACTTAAACTTTTCAGATTCAACTCTTGTACAAACAAAACACTTTCAGCCAAAGGAGACCTTGGTGTTCATCCGTCTTGTCAAGTACGCTCTGCAAGCATTGGACATCTATACCATTAGTGTTGGACCTGTTGGTCAACCCCAACCACGAACTCCTGCGTACGTAATTAATTCTAGGGAAGTGCTCTTAACCAGTCTGTTATTTGAGAGTAGATCGAAGTTTCGGTCGGTTTCTTAATAACTGAGGGTGTAACGATTGTATTTTTTTTCTGCCGAATGGATACTAAGTCGATACTGATGTCGATACCAGTTTTATTGAACCGATCGACTATGTCGATCTTGTTGAAAGCTTCCTAGGAAGGCATTAAAATTAAATACTGTTTTACTACTTTTCGACACCAATACGTTATTGAGTACTATTTGGAGGTACCCCTTTGAAGAAAATATTGAGATAAACAGGTTAAAACGTCCAGCACGTTTTAAATTTTCAGTATTAGTTAAATTAAAAAGTCTCCCCTTCCAACAAAATATTTTGGATGTCTTACCTTTCAGATGTCTGATCTTTTTTGCATAAAGGTCTTCATTCGTAGAATCCTTCTCACTGTGTTACTTAATACTTTTTGCATATCGACACCTTGATACCTCATTTGTATAAATTAACTCTTTTAATTTTATGCACAAAACATGTCCAATTGCGTCATTTCCGATCCCTACTTCCCTCGCTACCTCGCACACATCACCACTGTTTCATTTGCCGATTACACGGCTTGGTCGTGTGTTGAGAGCTGACAAATAATTTCACTTACTTATACAAATCAAGTTGTATTTTGCTCGATGCTATTATGCTTCAGGAAGAGGATGTGTTATAAAATAACACCACCAAGTTCGAGAAGAGGATGTGGTGTTGTCATGGACCGTTCGTATGAATTTTCGCACCGGAGTTAACTGAAGGTAGTGAGAATGGCTGATTTGAAAACGCGCGAGTTATTGGTGTTGCGGCCCAAGTTAGTGGCATTTGCCGCTGTGTTACCGACAGGATTTGTGTTTCCGTGGAGGATTCGTGCTGACTCGATATCCACACTACCCAATATAAATTAATTGGAATGGAGAATATACTTGTGTGGTGTGTGGAGTTCGATATTTGTTGCCGGACCTACTTTAGATACCGTCCTGCGGCCAAAGCATCTGAAGCGTTTGTCCTGGTCCATGCTGTAAACGGTGGGACAAGTGCTGCGCTTTAGTGAGCCGTAGGCTCGTGGCTTTGAATGAATGTGGGGAGTACTTTGATACGGATGTGCGCCAGGATGGGCAGAGTGGCCCAGGGTAGGATCCCGTTCAAGTGTGTTGAGTAATACGATACGGACGTGTGCCAATGCTGGCAAGGGACCCCTGGCTGGCTCCCGTTTAATGTGATGAGTGAATAGATGCGAATATGCGCTATTATAGGCAGGAAGTTCCATGGCAAGACCCTGTTGAAGTTAATGCGGGTGTATACGTGACTGGGAGTTGAGTTTTATGCCTGGCGTAGCATAGTTGCCAGAGGCAGTGGTTACCATGTACCCGATAGCTGGTAGGTGGTAGCGGTGCGCGAGTAGATTTCCGACCGCTATTTGCTTAAGGCGTTGCAACGACGGTTTCCATAGCTTCCTCCTATTCCTTAAGCTAGGGCCTTAGTGGGCCTCTTTACCTTGATGCTATGGCTCCATACTATGTATTCTGTATACTCTATATCTTTATTAATGTATTCAAGTAATGCTATGTACTTTGATGTATGGTCCAGTCCCTGGAGATCAGTGGTCAGGATGACTCTGGCCTTGCCTGCCCTACGGATAGCTGCTAGCAGAGATGACTCATGATATACTAGGATATAGTACAGGTAGTACCTTGCACCACCAATGGCAGGTACTGGCTGCAGTTCTAAGTACTTAAGGCCTTGCAGCCCCCTTCAGCCTCACTCTGGGAGCTAGTCCCTAACCAGCTAAGAACTCTTCCTGAAGCGTGCCACTCTGCTTGAAGCCCTGATCAGAGCCATCCGTGAACCACTGGACAACATCTCCTAAGGACTGACCGCGTGGCCCTGGAATAAACCCTGAAATCACCATCCTTTCTGGCGTTCTTCCTTGTACCGGGCATAGCTGCCCCGATCACCAAAATGTTTGCCACTTAGTGTTGAATGTAATTCATCATATGACGATGCAGTACCGATAATGTATAGACGGAAATGTTTTCTTGGTTTGGTTACCCCTATGTGGGGACTTTTAAGTTTTGCACCATGGAGCACATGGCCCGTGTGGCAGTATATGCAAGGCGTTTAAAGGTGAAGTGCTAATGATACGTGCCGAAGAGCAGCTGCGATTTGCTTTCATAGGGATATTGAGAACAGAATGTTCAAAAGAACGGCAACTGCCGTTTACAGTGGCTTAAAATTCACATTTTTCACTGAATTCACATCAATTCACTTGTGCATGTTGCAGGCTGTTTTAAGCCTGGGGAAATTGGGCCAGCGGAGTGGTGGAAATATTATGCAGTGTGTAACATTCAGCGGTCGTTATTGGTGGTACGTAGGCATGGAACTGCCTGGGTCGGTATACCTTTCTTTTTGCAGCTCCCTGGACGTGGTGCATTAGGTTCCCTCTTGTGTTCGGCGGACATGTCCTCTATGTTAGTCTTCACCAGCCAGTGCTGTCTCCAACGGTGGCCAGGTTGCTATGTGATGTCCTGCGGGGGCTACTGTGAGCCAGTTCTATGCGATTGATTCTGGCTGGGATGCCGCGGATTGTGTAGCTTCGCCGTTGCAGAAGATGGTCGTAGCTACTCGGTGTTCTTCACACATTACCACTTGTTAGACGGTTGACACACAGCGTGGCCGATCGGGTCTTGCAAATGGACCCAGCCGGGGTTCTCTTGCACATTACGGATAATGTGTGTGGCGATGTGCCACGTTTTTTTCATTAGCCCCATTTAGTAACGCAGTGAGGAGGATTCTACGAATGAGAAATGGATATTCTACCAGAGAACTTGTTCTCGCCGGAGAATCAAAGTTCTTAGAATAGAATCCGACGAAGCTGTGTTACCCTAAGCCCCTTCCCCCGCATGGTTTCTGCCAAAACTGGAAAATGACAGTGGTGATGGAGCGCAAGGTAGCTTGGTTAATAGAGCCCGAAAGTGACCCAATTTGACACTTTTTTGTGCATAAATTAGGAGTTTATACAAATCAGTTATATATCAAGGTGCTGAAACACGAAAAGGATACTCCATTTGGCAACACAGCTTCGTCGGATTCACTTACGAGAACAAGTTCTCTTATACAACCTCCATTTTTTGGTTATTTTAGTTTTGTAATATTTGGGCTCTCTGTTAATTGCACTTGTGAGTCTCCAATGTAGAGGCCCTTGAAGTGGTTAAACCTGGTTTATTGCATCGGAATTATCATGATAGTTTTGGATTTACATTTGAGATGATAAATTCTTCAGCCTAATGCTGCAACATGACAAGAATCAACACTTGGGCTCTGAAGCCCGAAGATTTATATGCGCTGATGGGATCCAAGGATGAACCAATCGGGAGCATACGAGTTGCCTTAACAAATCCAGGTCTTGGTTGCACAGTTTTTACCAGCATTAGTCAACTGTACTTCTCCGCGCTACTGGTCCGCCTTTAATTCTGGCGCTGAACCAAGAGTGACTTTGCCACCCAACAATGACAGTACAGTCTGCTGTCAGTTTTGGCGTGATCCAAACATCCAAGGGCAACTAACTGCTGGTAGCACTTTCCAACCAGTGTCGCACAACATTTACGAAGGAGTTGACATGAGGTGAGCCCATTTCCGTTACACTCGATTGTTTTCTTCCCATAGGGCAGTGGGAATAATTGTACAAAGATTCATGGGTATCAAAATGTTTTCTGTTTATTCCATCGCTAAGGGCATGTAATTTCTGCAATTTTGTAAATCAAATTTAGCAACATTTTCTCTAAATGAGTTATAAAAGTTATTCTTGAAGTAGTAGGTACACAATCACTAACTGAAGCAAAAACACCCATTTAATTATCGCAAAATTAGGTAAATGTCGCAAAATGCCACAAATTTCCAAAAATAGCGCAACATTTACCACCAAATGCCTTTATTTTTCATGCAATAAATTTAATGAAAACAAGCCGGTACAATTGACAACTAGCTACTGCAACGAAATTCCAGTAACAGTTATCACCGAAGCAATACTCAGGAGAATCCGCATCATACAATGTTTTTGGTACAAGGTTGCCATAAGAGTGCAGTCGATTTCGTCAGCCATTTACGCGGTGCGTATTTATGTTACAAAGGTGGGCTGCAATTGTGCATCCATTTTTTCGTGCTCCATTGGAATTTTTGTTATAAATTTTGCCAATGTAGACCCTACGACCCAGGAGGATATCGTTATCGAATTCAGCCGCCATATCCATCACTTCAAAATTGGGCATAGTATTATCGCGGAAATTACATGTCTTTATCCATCGCGTAAACTGCTCTTAAATAGGATTTCTGCTTTCCTGATGCATTCAAGAGATGAGTCAAGCTTAGCGGCTTGAAGATTTTTGCTTCCCGGGTAAATTCCAAACAGGGAAATATGCATACTTAAAAGATCGCGGTTGTGTTTCAACCTGAGTAAAGTCTGCACATTTGAAGAGTTTTGCTTTCCGTATGGAATTTAAGAACTTTGGTCCAAAATTTCGACGGACATTAGCACAAGACGGCATCTGTCTGTGGTCTACAATGCTAATCAAAGAAGCAAGAATCGTAGTGGAGGTGCCCCTAAACAGAAATTTAAGCCATATGAATCTGGACTTAAAACTGATAACAGTGAAGTAACTGCAGGTAAGTAGGTAGTTGGCTTGAGTAGTGTGATTTTAATGATGCCATTGAAGCTTGCGCTATCATAATGGCTAGTCCTAGTAGAGAATCTGCAATTGGTGGGTTTTTGTTCACTGAAGCCATTTTTGGCAATAAGTTGTAAGTTGGCAAAAATCTGTTCAGCAAAACCGCTCGGTACAGCCTTAATAATGACTTAAAATCTGTTAACAAAAACAATTTATCTCACGTACATACTTAAATAAAGAAATGCAAAAAAAATTATATCAAGAAGAACTTACTACCGAGTTAATTTCATTTAAGACACAGCTTGAAACTCAAATCATGAATTTTTATCGCTTTGAAGTGAAGTTTTGACATTTTACATGCAAGTTAAGCTTAACAAAATTACAAATGTCAAGATTTTCACCATTCACCTTTTTATTTTTGGTCAAAGACATCCACATTCATTTTATTGGAAAGTTCGAGTGTTTTTTTAATTTTCCAAATTCATTTTTCCTTGAGAAACTGTTGCCATTTTTATGTTGTACTTAAGTAAACGGTACCAACACATCGTCATGAAATAATGACAGGAAGTAAGTCAGTTACGGCTTACATTGTAGTAATCATTAGATTGCGGAACTTTCAAGACCATAGTAGTTTGGACCTACGTGTGAACCTAAGTTATTGTTTTTACATGTTTTAGTATGCAGTCTGTACGCACGAAAGAAGAAAAAGAAGTCTTGGAACATTTTGCTGGAGTGGTGCGTATCATATACATATTTGTAGTAAGCCGAATTTGGAGCGCAAGTTTCTCAAGGCTACATTTCTTACAGCAGAGATTTTCACAAAGAGACTGTCAATATGATTACTGCGAAACGAACCATCAAATTTACTGGACAAATTTCCGAGTAGCAGTCGCCCACTTTCACACTGTAGATTGTTCATAATCTAGCAAATTTCAATCTTCTTCAGGCTAACAGAGGGTTGTTTCTTACTATCTGCAAAATACTTACCTCCAGTCTACGTGCTAAATTCGTTTAATTTTGCTTTTCCCATGCTCAACCACCTATAAATCTTGAATTTATGAATTTCAACGTCAGTTGCCCTCTTTTCCCGCCAGACGCGCTGCTAGCGCTAGCGCTGCAGCCGCCTGCCTCTTGGGGAAAACCCCATTCGTTTTTGAGCACGCACGAGTGAGGTCGTGCGTTTTCCCAACAAAGAAACATGGCCGACCACAATTGTGAGGATGAGCTTGCTAGGATCGACGATCTACTTAAGGATGGTGATTTCGCTTCTTATGCACACCAAAAAACACCACTCGATCTCCATCCTTTGTGCAGAAGATGTAGAGTATGTGACTTCGTGTCCGAAAAATGCAATGTTTGTGAAGCACACAACCCCAATTCTGTGAAACGCATTCTGTGGGCGTGGCGACGATCCGGATCAAAACTGGGATAAGTGAAGAAAAAGTTAAGAAAAGAACAATCATCCCTCGATCGACGATTGGAAGAAATGGCCAAGGATCCTCAAGCACCGATTTTCGTGGAAGAACTGGTAGTTAGTGCTACCGATTCGTCATCGGAATTTGACGGTTTTCCGGTTGGCGCGAAACTGTTTACCCACAGGGATCGTTGGGAGCAATGGTGACAGTGGCCCGTGACACGGCAAAATCTATTGTTTCTGATCGGACGGCCGATATGGAGGAAACGTTGTGCAAAAAGTGAGCACTACGGTGCTTTCACATGTGGACACAAAAATTGGGGAGTTTAGAGGTGAGGTGATGGGGTCCATCGCGGGACTAGTGTCAACAGTGAAGGCGTTGATAGCCCATCAAGGACTGTCGAGTAACTACAGTGTTGGTGCCAGTGCTGCAGAAACTTCCTACACAAGTGCTAGTATAATTCCTGTGCCATTTTCGGATGGATCGATTAAAGAATATGGTGAACAAAATGTGCTTCTCAACAGCGACTTATCAGTTCACGTGGAGGGCTCTACTGCAATACTTGTGACTCTGGAGGAGCACGAGACAAAGGGTTCGCTGGCGATCCAAACAAAGGGTTCGCCGGCGATCCGGACAATAGGTTCGCCGGGCAGTGTGCTACGGTGTAAACCGAAACAGCACGATCGAAAGATGGATGCAAAGACAAGGGACAGTCCGACTTGCCACAGTGCCGTGTAAATCTCGCGAAAAGAAAAGGGAGAAGGAAAACATTCTAAGAGCACAACACCCACGACTGTTAAAAAGAACACTGGGGAGGTGAGTGGGGCATTCCTTGTTTACATCTCACTCCACTGTCTGTTCTTTTGCCGTTTGGATTCGTAACTGCCGCCGTGCATAGCCTCTGGTGTGTAAGGACATTCCACTTCGCTCAGCACTCCATTGATGAGGCCGATCGTTGCCTAGGAGTTTTCACTTGATGTCCAGGGAAAGAACAAGGAATGAAACAACCCTTTGTTAGCCTGAAGAGGATTGCTGGAAGCAATAAAAAACTTGCAAGATTAGGCAATGCAAAGTTTAAAAAATGGTTCTCGGGCACGGAAAGTTGAAAACTGACGACGGAAAGTTGAAAACTGACGACGGAAAGTTGAAAACTGACGACGGAAAGTTGAAAACTGACGACGGAAAGTTGAAAACTGACGACGGAAAGTTGAAAACTGACGAGGGATGAGGTTTTTAAATATTTTTTTAAACATATTTTGTGTTAAAAAAAACAAAAAAGTCATTTCTTACTATCTGCAAAATACTAACCTTCAGTATGTGCTTAAATCATCTGATTTGCTATTTAAATGCCCGACACAGATTTAAAACTCATCCTTTTAAATCTCAGTTGATTAGTTTAGCTAATCCTCCGCTAGGATCGTGCAAGGCGTCTCCTTTATAACACTGTTACAGTGTTTGGTAGATCACTTCACTTCGGGCATCTGTGCTGAACACATGGCTGCTCGGTTTGCTATTGTTCGAATGAAATACGCCAAAACGCCCTTTAAAATGCCAAGATGGCGGACGCAGTAAAGTTGAGCGAGTTGCTTACCTCCGGGAAAGTGTTTCCGATTTGTACCTGCAAGAAAACTCCGATCGACTTGCATCCTGCGTGTAGGAATTGTAATTTTAAAGTGCGAAGTTTGTGAACTACACGACTCGCCGTCGGTAAAGAAGATTTTAAAGTGTTGGAGGAAGACGGATTTACGTAAGTTGAGTGAGGGGCGTCGAAGTGGTTCGGTGGCTTCCAATTCTAGTGCGTCGGTGATTAAAACACCTCTCGATGTTCGTTTAGAAGCCCTGAGTACCGATGTGAACGCGCCTTTAGTTTTCCTGTCTGCTGAGACGATCGCTAGTCATTCGGGGAATCCCCCTACTCAGCTGGTTGCCACAGCCGTTGCCATTGAAACCGAGGTAGTGATTTCTCCTTCGGACTCGTTCTCGTTCGGCGATGACACGCCGCTACGAGAGAGTAGTTTTTTTTTGCGGTAAAAAAAGCAACTAAAGCGGATATGAACGTTCAAATGGACATTATGCGATCGACGGTAACTGTCGAAGTTAATTCTAATGTGGATAAACGCTTTGATGCATTTGAAAACCGCATTATAAAGTTATTGGAGTTGAAAGGAGCGGCTTCTTTGCCTCCGTCAGCGGTGCCATCTGTTAAGCAAACCCGCGTTTTCAGCCTAGCGTTCCCAAGGTCAAGGTCGTTGCCGACGATACACAAAATGGCGGCTCTCATACAGCCGAATGTCAAACGCCGAATCCCAAGAAGACGGATGATGTTTCTAAAATCAAGAAGTCGACGAAGAAAGAAAGTAAGGTAAATAATGATGTGGCGGATAAAATAAAAAAAGCATGGCATAGGGTCTGATGTGGCAATGGTTTCAATTCAAGCGGACAAGTTCAGGCCGAAGTTTTGTAAACTGGGCGGAGCAGTGGTTGAAAATAAAAAAGCTCCTGAAAGCTCCTGGCCAGATTGCTTCAACACAGCATTTGAAAAGCTATTTTTCGAAAAATTTTATTCGAAGCAAGCATAGATCAGATTTCAGAACCCCCTTCCCCCCCCCCTACCCAAAATAAAAATAAATAATTTGATGCATAGCTTTTTAGTTGGTGCAGCGGATTATGTAGTATTGTACAACAGTAGTGATACTAATGTTGACTTCAGAAAATTCACTAATAAATGCCGCGTCAGTTATTTTCATTTCTTACAAAAAAATCGTTGCGGGAGGGCCTGAGAACCCTTTTACTTTACATTCTACAGTGTGACAGTGGTCGAATGCTACTCGGAAATTTATCCAGCATAGATTTTTATGGCCATCCACTAACCAACCCACTCGAGATAGGGTGTGCTATTAGAAAATTTCAATTCGAGTGAAGCCGAGCCAAGTTTGCAACAGAAGAGTTCACTATCTACTTTGAGTAATCAGCGAACATACTTTGTTTGCAAGTTTCTTTGTAATTTGTTATGATAATAACTAAAAGGCTCTTTAACTTCTAGAAATTTTTTAATTTCATTCAGAAATATTTCAGATGTCAATAACGTTTAATTTCCTTGTTACGTAAAAAAATTATTTTAAAAGTTTTATCTATTGCTACTAATGAAAAAGAAAAAAATGCTGTCCTGGCAGGCCGGCTAAATTTTGTTTCTATTGCCTAAAAGAAAATTTACATTATCTGTAAATGTACCATTAGTGCCTCGAGAATGCTTTTTCCTTGTAAAATCGTCTAATTACAGCCAGCTTCCTAAACCCAGTGCTTATGCGCATTGGGGTTAGGAAGTTGGCTGTAATTAGATAATTTTAACTAGGGAAAACCATTCTCGAGACATGAATGCTATATTTACAGGTAATGTATATATTCTTTTAGGCAATAGAAACAAAATTTAGCCGGCCTGCCGGGACCAGCATTTTTTTTCTTTTACATTAGTACCAATAGGCCTTAATAAAACTTTTTGTAGCAATGAAATTAAACTTGGCGTTATTGACATCTGAAATATTTCTGTGTGAGGGATAATTGTAAGTAAGTAATAAAGGAATCTATAGATGAAGTAATTTGGCCGTGTTTATTCCATCTGCTTTTTTTAAAAAAAGGTATAAGTATCGAGAAAACATTGTTATCGAAAAAAAGTATCTGTATTGAGAAAGTATTGGTATCGAAAAAGTATCGCGATACTGATAATCGGATTAATAATAATCGGTATCGATTTGAAAAACCTGGTACCGAGTTAGAAAATCTGGTATCGCATACCCCTGTCATTGAGTGTGTGTTTTGGGGGCCAGACGAATCCTGTTTCTACACGATAGGCAAGGATGACGAATGAAGAAGGCTAATCTGAAGAGTGCTAGCAGGGTTCGTACACGGCCTTGAATTCGTTGAAAAACCTTAAATTTGAAAACCGAAAATTCAAGGCTTGAAAAACCTTGAAAATTGGCATTTTTGTTGTCGGAGCCTTGAATTTTGTTAGCGTACTTTGTTTGGAATGAGGTTAATGCCATGACAGTAATATTAATTAATATGTACTGTAAAATTAAATGAGTAGAAATTGTCAGCTCAATTCATTTCTTCGGTGAATAATGCTCCTCACGGATTGGACTGGAGACAGAATAAAAGAGGCGCCGTGCAATGCAAGCAATTTTTACCAAAAGGGGCAGCTAAACAAATACAGTTCCACTGGCTGTTAGTTTCCGTATGCCTCCCTCCTCCTTGTCCATTGGGGGACGGAGGGATAATGTTTGTCATTGTTTTCCTGCTGCAAACTAAGAACACAATAGTGCCAACGTTAACAACTGACAAAGTACTGGAATTTAAAAGGCAATTTTGAGAGTTGACTGTCCAAAGAGCCTCGAAAAACATCGCTGCAATTCATACTGTGAAAAGATCGATCCGTTATAAAATAACACTACCAAGTTCGCCAAAATTCACAACTCGGACTCGTGCTTAGTCCTACAAATTTTCGATACCACCCAGATATCTTCATCAGGCCTTGAGGATTTTTCTGCTTTCTACATCAACAACATCGTTGTTTACTTCGTTGTTCACTACGTCGTCTGCTTTGCACACTTTTGCATTCGAATTCGGCCGCGACCGCAGCCTCCCGTATTTATTGGGCTGCATGCGCTGTGCACTCGTGAGTCCCCATTGATGGTTCAACCGCTCGCTGAATTCTCTTCCTACTAGGTGTGTAACTCTAGGGAAAGCTGGGCCTTGGATGTTCATCAAAAGCTCCCCGTTCATTTCATGTTGTTGAATAGAAAGTGATTCAAGGCAACGGAGGTGGGAACTCGTGCCGAATTCGACTTGAGCAGGGTGCTTGTGCCTTTCCAGTCCACCTCATGCTTCAAAGATTTGCAGTGTACTGCGATGCCGTTGTCATCCTTTTGATTCCTCACGTTGGCCATATGCTGGGCTACCCTAGTTCGTACACCTTTTCTGGTCTCTCCAATATAAACAGCATCGCAGTCTCTGCACGGAATCTTATACACTGCTTCTTTCGTATTCTGAACGGCCCCCATTTTCTCTTCGTCCTGCGATTTCAGTGTCTCACGCTTGCCTTCCACTTTGTCCCCTTCCTTCTTTCCTGTAATTCTTTTCTTGAGTCCTTCAACATTCTTAAAATACGTTCTAAACCCTTGTTCTTTTAAAATCTTCTGCACTTTGCTCGCAACTCCTTCTACGTATGTTAAAGCTACTCTCGGGCCCCTTCTGTCTACTTCTTCCTCTCTTCTGCCTTCTTTCTTTCTTTCCCAATCTATGACTGCACATGCTTTCTTCCTTAACCTGTTTAGGAGTCCTCCAGGGTAGCCAAGTTTTAAAAACTTTTCTTTCACTCTTTCCAAGTGTGGTCTCGCTAATTCTTTCGTGCTCGCATTCCTCATCATTCGGACAAACTCATTCTGTGCCAATGCTTTGAGCTGCTCCTTCGGGTGCCCCGAGGTATAAGGAATAGCACGATCTGTCGTCATTGGTTTTACATATGGTTCAAACATAACTTCTCCTCGTTCTCCTCTCATCAACTTCACATCAAGGTAAGGTAGAACTCCCTCTTTTTCTTTTTCTGCCGTCATCTTTATAGCTGGCCTCCAGTTGTTAACCTTCTTTAGCAAATCTTCGAACTTATCTTTCTTCACCGCCGAAAACACATCATCCACGTACCTCTTCCAGATCTTAACTCCTTCCATAGATTTCACAACCATTTCGTCCATGTGTTGCAGCACCATCTCCGCTATTATTGGGGAGCTGGAGTAGCCCATAGGGGCCCCTCCCACCTGCCAATATGTCTTGCCATTGAA